>JACEGR010001926.1:0-146152 GCA_014170235.1 Listronotus bonariensis | reverse complement strand
AGTATAAAACCAGAAAAGTAAAAGTGGGCAATGGATCATTTGCTGAAGTAGGAGGTATGGGAAAAGTGCAAGTTGATGCCTTTGATGGAAAGAAATGGATAAAAACTGATCTGTGTAACGTATTATTTGTGCCAGAGTTAGAAGTAAATTTGTTCTCATTAAGCACAGCACTAGATAAAGGATTGGAAATGCATTCAAACAAAGACAAATGTGAGTTATTAGACAAAGAAGGAAAAATAAGAGCCATAGCAAAGAGACAAGGAAACTTATTTAAAATGGTATTCAAAATTCAGAAATTTGAAAAAGAATCACAGTGTAATGTTGTTATTAGCTTAAAAGAATAGCACGAAAAGCTTGCACATATAAATTTTAACAAGTAAGAAAATTTCTAAAAAGAAATGAAATAAAATTTGAAGACGAGGGAAAACCTTTTTGTTCAGAATGTTTGTCTGGAAAACAACACAGAGAAGTGTTTCCAAAAAGTTGTAGTAGAGCTAGCGCCCTGTGAACTAATACACAGTGATTTGTGTGGACCCCCAGAAGTTGAGTCGCTTGGAGGTGCAAAATATATGTTAACCTTAAAAGATGATTATTCAGGTTTTCGAAAAGTTTATTTCCTGAAAAACAAATCAGAAACTGGAAGTAAAATTGAAAGTTTTATTAATTGGGCCGAGAATGTGACAGGAAATAAAATTAAAACAATAAGAACTGACAATGGACTTGAATTTGTCAATGAGAAAATGAAAAATATTTGAGAAAATAACACACCAGAAGAGTCGTGCCTATAGCCCTCAACAGAATGGTCGTGCAGAGAGAGAAAATAGAACAATTATTGAGTTAGTTAGAACCCTATTGCACAGTTCTGGGCTAGAAAAAACCTTTTGGGCAGAAGCTGCTAACAGTGCTGTATTTACCTTAAACCGAGCAGGAAATAGTCCTCAGAAAGATAAAACACCTTATGAATTATTTTTTAATAAAAATTGTAAAATGCAGATTTTTCATGAATTTGGAAGTACAGTCAGTATTCACATTCCAAAGCAAAAGAGGCTTAAATTAGATGTGAAAAATCAATTTGGTTGTTTTGTCGGATATAGCGAGGAGGTGAAAGGATACAGAGTATACTTACCTGATAAACAAATAGTAGAGGTGCACAGATATATTGTATTTATACCGAAGAATGACAAGAAAGATGTTAAAACTAAAAAGAATGGAACAGAAGACAAAGTTATTTTGCTAAGATTTAAAGAAGATTACAAAAACGTTAACAGAAAATCATAATATTGATCAAGAAACGGAGCAGAATATGGTAGAAAATATTTCTGAAGAAATAAGTGACTTAAATGACAGTTCAGGGACAGTTTCAAATGAAAGTGTTGTGCAGGAAGAAATAGAAAACCCCACCGAAAATGCAAATTTGGAGCCAGCTCTAGGCAGAAGGGGCAGAGCAATAAAGAAGCCTTCATGGATGCAAGATTTTGACACAAGTTTCTTTAGTGCATTAGAAGAACCAATGTCGTACGATGAAGCAGTTTCTAGTGAAAGTGCGGACACATGGAAAGCTGCCATGGATAAAGAAATAAATGTGCTTTTAAAAAATAACACATGGACAGAAGTGCCGTAGCCGGTTAATAAAAAAGTTATTGAAAGCAAATGGGTGTTTAAAATTAAAAACGACGGTCATTTTAAAGCAAGGTTAGTGGCTCGTGGTTTTCAACAGGACTTCAGTAATGAACTTTATGACATTTATGCACCAGTAGCAAAATTGTGTACGTTCAGAATTTTGTTAGTAGTGGCAAGTAAGTTTAATTTACCTCTATTTCAAATGGACGTTCAAAGTGCTTTTTATATGGTGATATTTCTGAGGAGGTCTATATGTCTTTGCCAGGAAAAACAATAAATAATAGTAAAACAGTATGTAAGCTAAATAAATCAATTTATGGATTAAAGAAATCTCCTAAATGTTGGAATACTAAATTTGACATTCTTATGAAAAATGAAAATTTTGTAAGATGACAGAATGATTTTTGTTTGTATTCTAAAATATCGAATAATAGTAAGCTATATGTTTTACTATACGTAGATGATATATTAATACTAGGCACAGAAATATCTGAGGTAAAAAGGTTAAAAAACATTTTGAATGAGAATTTTTCAATGAAAGATTTAGGAATAGTGTCAAACTATTTAGGTATAAAAGTTAAACAAAATGTTGAGCAAGGTTATGTCGAACTAGACCAATCAGATTATTTAAAGCAAATTTTGGAGAAACATGGAATGCTTGATTGTAATCCAGTTTGTACTCCAATTGAACCTAATTTTGATTTTAATTTGTTAAAATGTACTAATATTAATGACAAGTTAGTTAGGTCATATAGACAGATAGTAGGTAGTCTATTATATGCAGTTTCAGGAACTAGACCAGATCTTTGTGAAAATGTAACTCTTTTAAGCAGGTTTCAAGATAAAGCCAATGAAAATTTATTAAAAGCATTAAAAAGATTTCTTCGATATGTTAAAGGGTCTATTAACTTGAAACTTGTATTTAAAGTCAATGATGATATAAATCCTCTTAGTGGATTCGTGGATTCGGATCGGAGTGGGGATATACTTGATAGAAAATCAACCACAGGTTATGTTTTTAAGTTATTTAATTGTACTATTTGTTGGGCAAGTAAGAAACAACAAACAGTATCTATATCCTCTACTGAATCCGAATACATGGCACTTACAGTTGCTATTAGTGAGGCTTGTTGGCTAAGAAAAATTGTAAGAGAGTAAAGAGAATAAAACACATGGATGTTAAATATTATTTTATTAAAGAAAAGATAGAAGAAGGTTTGATAAAAATTTCTTTTAAAAATAGATTCACGTTTTAACGTTACAGTATTCAGTTCCTCTTTAGATTTCTGTCACAAGCAAAAACTAACTGCATATGTTAAAGGCGTTGAACGCGCAATTGCTAAACAAAATCTTTTTTCTAAAAAACTACTAAATTGCAAAAAGACAAAAATTCTAGAGGCTAATAGAAAATTAATAAAATTAAATAATCTACAAAATATTAAATCCGACCCCTCTATAAGAAAAATAAGATCTGAGGCAATTGCTCAGTTTGATAGGGACAAAGATGATATTTATGATATAATAAAAATGCAGCAAGCTCATCCTGAGTACATACAAGAGGTTTCCGTACCTTTTTGTGTAAAATTATACAGCAAGGAGCAAGTTTACTTGCTACAAAGCCAAATAAAAGACAAAAATTGTTTACCTGTGTTATACTTTGATGCTACTGGAAGTATAGTAAAAAAACCAAATAAGTCAAAGGAAAGCAAAAAAATATTTTTGTACGCTGGTGTTATTCCATTAGCGGAAAGTGGTAGAATATGCGCTGTTTTTGAAATGATCTCTTGCAACCACTATAGCAAAACGATATACAAGCTTCTTTTTGACTTTCGTACTTTCTGTGAGGAATTGAATGAAGTGGCCCCTATTTGAGGCTTTTGTAACAGATTTTAGCTTTGCGAATATTCATGCTGCAGTAAGGGCATTTAATAACATTTCCTTAATACAATATCTACAAATATCTTATAAAATCTGTATAGGAGAAGTTAAAACGCAAAGTTTGATAACAATTCATTTATGTTGTGCCCACCTCATGAAAATGGTATCAAAAGATGCTCATAAATATTTTCAAGACGAAAATAAGGAAAAGCTTTTAAAAAACCTTTTAGCAAAATGTATTATACTAAATAGCCTTAAAGAAATAAATGAGTGGTTTATAAATATCTACATTTTGTTGACATTGTATAATAAAACCAAAGAAGTTGAAAATGCCTATATCGGACTTGCAAAATTTGAATTATTTAACCCCGATACTGAACAAAATAAAATAAAATTTTGTGTTATCGAACCCGAATATAATTCTAAAGAACCAGAAGCACTGTATAAATCAAGTCCATTCTACAAACATTTTCAAAATATCGTTAGAGTATACAACGCTGAAAAATCAAATGAATCTTTAGAATACACTGAACCCAATGTTATGTATTGCCCCGAATATTTTCAGTTATTATGCATTAAATATATGCCGTATTGCTCATTGTGGACAGCTTTGCACATAAATAAGTTGCAAAAAAATCGTTATAGTAATTCGTACGCAGAAAATCATTTTGGAAATACGAAAATTAACGTATTGGAATGCAAAAAAAAACCTAAAGGCTTCAAGGTATGCTCGAAAAAGTAGAGAAAATGTTCTCGCAGCATATACCGAAATCCGCTATGAAATACCTAAGACTGGACTTGCAAGACAAAAAATTAATTATGACTCACAAAACGAAATAAACTCACAAGAAACTTGGAAGAAAAAGGATAAAAAAGTTAAAACAAATTTCACCGGAAGTTTTCTGAAACAAATGTTGTCTCCCATCACAGACACTAAATTAGACATACAAGTGTTAGAAGAATCTGCGGCAGACTATAAAAGTAGATGTATGGAATGTGGCCTAGAACGCTTAGACCATACTGCTGACTGGGTTCAGTGTGATAGCTGCAATGGTTGGATTCATCAAATGTGTGATTTAGATAAAGAAAACTCTTATAACAGATCCTTCTATTGCAAAACTTGTTTTTACAAAAAAAAGAGGAATTTTGTGGAAAGAAAAAATTTATTGAACGACCTCAAATTGATCAATCTTTGACATCAACATCAAAAACAGACAGGTTGCGGCAAACAGCAGAAAAACATTTAAATTTATTAGATAAAACTGGTGCACAACGCGACACCTTCGAAAAACTTACCAGAGAACAAAGAAATTCTGATATATGGAAAGAAGTAAGATTAAAAAGGTTAACAGCGTCTAATTTTGGAAAAATATTTAGGACCCAGAATGAAAAGGCGAAATTAAATCTAGCCGCTAACATTATTCATCCAACGAATATAGAACATTTACCGGTAATAAAACACGGACAGGATATGGAAGAAAAGGCAATAGAAGAATATGTTAAAAAAAATCACAAAATAAATACAAAAAAGGTGGATTATTTATTCATAAACAATATTCATATCTTGCCGGATCTCCAGACGGTTTAATAAATGAAGACGCTATAATAGAAGTCAAGTGCCCCTACACTAAACGTTTCTCCACCATCGACCAAGCCAACTTGAATTATCTTGACGCCGGAAATAATCTAAAAAAACAAATGAATATTACTGCCAAGTCCAAGGATTGCTAGAAGTATGCAACAGACTAAATTGCTATTTTGTAATTTACACCTTTGTAGATCTTCATGTAACAAAAATTGAAAGCGACAAAAGATTTTGGCAAAAAGCTTTACTTTCAAGACTCAAAGAATTTAATTTTTTTATTATCTTCCCTGTCTGTTAACTCCAGGAGAAAGTTATTTGCCAGAAGAGAGAAAATGGAGACCTTCAAAAGATATTGTTCTACTCGAAAATGGTTTGGTTAATGATCCTGATTTTTACTTTGAAAGAAGATTTAGTGGTGGAATGTCTGTCGGTCTAAATCAAAATTCTCCTTGTAGAGATTTATTAGTTGGAACATATACTGCTTTTCCGTTAATTATTAAAGAAATTTATTTATCTGACTTTAACTCCTTATCCCCCAGAACGTGGCTCACTGGAACATGCGTATCAATAATTTTAAATATTCTTAACAAAGATAGTCAGTTTCAGATAGTTGAAGACATTCAAACAAAAATAATTTTTAATGATAGTAAGGATTTTGAAAAAGAAGGTCTCAAAGACTTTGCAAGGAACTTCACTATCACTTCCAAATTTCTAGCAATGCCAGCCATTATAAATGGTAATCATTTCTGTCTTATACTTGTAAATATAGAAAATAATACATTTAGTTATATAGACCCATATGGAGAAACACTTGATACATCACATATTTACTGTAAAAGGTTTTGAAATTTTATGAATTATTATAATCAATACCACAATGAAAAAAATTGATTGTCAAAATATTGTTTTAAAAAAGTATAAGCACATAAAACAACGCGATTCGTATAATTGTGGCGTATTTGTTTGCTACTTTTTAGTAAAATAGTGAAAAACGAATCACTGGAAGACCATTGTGATTTAGATCAATACAGAAACGATTTAAAAAAATGTTATTGGAAAACTCAGACAAAGTGTCAGATAAATGTTTGGTCTGTTTATCTGTAGCAACTACGGAGTCAACTAAATGTTACTTTTGTATGAGATTCGTCCACAAAAATGTTTGACAACTGCCAGCTTTCCAACGCCTATTATTGAAAGTGGTATTTGTATATTATGTAAAAAATATTAAAGTTTAAATTTCGTCATCCTAACCTTGTGCCCTATTAAATTACAACCCAACAAATTTGAATGTTAATATTTCACTTATGTAGCTATTAGTAGCTTTATTTCAAACATATTGGGTGCAACTAATATTACAAGGCTCCAATAAAAAGTTATATATTATAAGATATATTATAAGTTATATTTTATAAGCCTAAAATCCGTAATCTTAATTGACTAAATTTAACTAAAATATAATGGACCGTTACACTTTGACTGGAATTTTTAATATTACATTTGAAACTTCTAACGGGGTGGTATCCTAAGGACCTATTTTTAAATTATTTTCTTGTTTAATTAACTCGGAAAGTAAATTACTTTTTTGAAGTAGGATCATAAAATTCATGTTACTTTTAATTACATTAAAAGTGCATTATTAGAAAAAATACTTCATTTTAATATACTTAGTAATAATAAGGTATACTTATTGTGGGAGATTTGAGTAAATTTTGTTACATAAAAATGGATTTTTTTTTAATTGGCTAGTGCAGATATAAAACCTTTTTTCCTTAAACATAAACAACACCGCTTTTCCTTTGTTTTACCACGTGTAAATTAAAATCTAACTTCCTTTCCTCGACAATTAAAATATAATTGTTGTAATCAAAATATGGTTAATTTTTTATAATAGGTAACTTGGGGTAGGTACAAAATACTGTGTTGCCCCAATGATTTTTTGAATATTTTAATAGTTTTTAATTTTTAGAACACTAAATAAGGGTGGAAATTTAAAAAAATAATGTGATGTTATTTTTATTAGTACTACCGAAAAAATAGATCGCAGGTGTAACGGTCCATTATTTAAAAAGGCCAACAAAATAAGTATTTATCTGGGTTTTCGAAGAATCGATCAGGTTCACCCGTCAATTTTTTAAAAGAGTTGCATGAACTGTTAAGTTACTACTTGTCCTTTATAGCTAAACATCCATAATAATATTTTGTTTTAAAATCTTTTGTACAAGCAACTTATAAAAACATATTATGTATATAGTCTATAATTAACGTACATTTTTCGGTCACTCCTTAAAAAAATTGAGGAAAATTTCTTCTTGAAATGCAGGGTAACTAATATTATTTTTAGGCACTCCCTGTATAGTTCAAAATAATATTGCATTTAAAAGTTGCTAGGGTTATCGAAAGGATTAATTCATTATAATAAGGGTAGAAAACAACAGTTTACCTCCCTTAAAAAGGAAGGTATTACTTTTACCTCTCTGTTCCATCCGAACATGCCAATGTTTTGATGAATTTCATTTTTATTACAAAAATTCATGGGGTTTCAAGTTAATTTCAATAAGTAATTTTTAAATCAAAAACAATTTACAAAACAACTAACATTGAATCATAAGGACGTCCTAAAAATAGCTATTTACAATAATTATTAAAATTTATTTTACAGAATAAATGATTAATTAAAAGTTCGTACCTATCTTTCACGATATTTAATTGACAAAAGATTTAATGATATTAATTTGGAAGGTTCTAAGATATACTGAGAAACACAGTCCATTTTTTAAAACAAGTTTTAAAATATTCTTTAAATTAAAAGATAATTTTTTAACAGTTTGCCTAAAAACCTCAATGTTGTATACTTTGAGGTTTTACCACACCCCTCTAAAAGAACTAGATAAATTACCCGTATCTAAAGCCTGTAAAATAAAACGGCGGATCGTGCAGCTACCGCGTTCTAGTAACTTTATTTTTTACTCTAGCTTTTACTACTATTGGCAACATTGTCACTTGTCACTCGTTATTCTCAATCCTGTCATTCAGATTGTGGCATATTTTGTGTTTCTTGGAATTTTAATTCCATTTTTTGCCGATTTTGTGATTTATTAAAAGTGATTTACAGAAAAACATTTAATTATTAAACAATGCCGACGCGGTGTTTAGTGCAAAGTTGTTTTAATACTTCTAAAAACAAAGGATGCGATGTTACGTTTCACCAGTAAGTAGAAAAAATGGTATTATTAGATTTGGTGTACGCTGCTCACGAATTAAAAATAATTTTTTGTCGAATTTATTTTCGAGATATTAATTATCACACTTGAAAACTAACCTAAATTCGGCATATTCCCCCTTTTTGCACACAATTCTTGAGTTTTTCTCTAGATTTACAATTAATATTTGATTTCCACCTCTTAAAAATCCATTTTTTTATTGATTTTAACCATTTTTGCAAAGCCTTTCAGTAAAACCTAACATTTTTATGGAAAAAAGGGCCAAAAAAAAAAATAGAATAATGGGTCTTTAAGTGGTGGAAATTAAATATTTAGTGCCAAAGTAGCTTTATGTCAAAAATTGTTGCAAAAAGAAGGAGAAATATAGTAAAAATAGGGTAAATTTGGTTTTTAAGTTGATGTATATCTCGAAGACAAAACGTGCACAACAAAAAAATCCTTCAGAATCGTAATCAGCGCCCCAAACTTCAACAAATGAAAATTATTAATACCTAGAAATTATCTTTTTTTAAAGACTACCAACGAGATCTCATAGAAGGAGAAAATGGCTTATAGCGGTTAAACGAAATCCCGATCAGGTATATGGTAGAAATGTTGTATGTTCTGAACATTTCTTGCCTCAAGATTTTGTGCAATTTGGACGTCTTAAAAAGCTAAAATTCACAGTATTGCCCTCCCAAAATCTACCTACTGTTATATTTGACAAAAGAAAATATCATTTTGAACAACCTTTGACAATTTTAGGTAAGTAGAAATAATTACTCTTCTTTTTATTTTGTAAATTAGTAATTTTTGATTTTAATAAAAAAAAGGTATATTGCTGTATGTAAGTCTGTAGGTACCTACAGTTTTTTAAATTTACAACAATAATGACTAAAATAGTCTTTATTTAAAATCTGGTTGCCAGTTTTATACAGTATGTCCATGGATGGACTTTACAATAGGACAAATGGACCAAAAATTTAAATGTTACAGAAAGTCGTATAAGTATGGCAACTGCTTTTTCTTTTTAAAAAAACAAGATTCACTTTGGAAAAATTTGTAATATTTTGTACAGGGGCTCCAAAATTATAAAAATGTGATGTACCAAGACAAAACTGCTTTTATTTTTAATAATTCGGCAAAATGTCAAATAAAAAAGGTTTTTAGAATTAAAAGAGGACCCTAAATCTGGAATTTCTAAGCAAATAAATATTTTTTTAGTATCATTTATTTTATTTATGTTTTACAACAATTTTACATAATTTACCTGATTTTACATTTTTTTATTTAAATATATTGACAAAGTTCGACATTAATTATATCGATTATTAGAACTAGGTAAATGATACAAAAAAAAACATTATTTATTTTATGTAAAATTTTAGATATTGGATCCTGATTCAATTCTCTTTTTATTTGACACTTTGCTAAATAATTAAAAATCAAGCCAGTTTTGTCTTGGTCCATTTTCACATTGTAGATTTTGGAGCCCCTGACAAGGGTGGCTCGAATTCGACGCTCATCATTGGGATTTCGGAAACCGTAAGAGATACAGGATCAGTTAAATGCAGGCAAAGTTGCGCAATTTGATGCTCAATAAAATGCCGTTTTGCTTTTTAAAAATTCCGAGTACTTCCGAAGATATTCGAAAAAACCGGAATTTTCAATTTTGGTTTCTATTGTTTCCTGGCTATATTTGTTAAGATAACTTAAAATGGAAAACACGTTTTCATGGCAACTTTTTCTGCTCTATAATTCAGTGTGATTAAATATTGAATCTGACGTTTCGGCTTCTGGCGACCATCATCAACTTAATTTTTTTAAATACGGACCTGATATTTTTTTCTATTTAATTAAATCCTTTCATCACTCTTAAAACACTATATATCGCCACTTTGATATTTGCCGACGTTTCGGACAAAAAATTCCATCACCAGAATATTGCATATGTATTTAACCATAATACGGCCCTGAACTACATTTTTAGGTAAGAAGGTAAAAAAAGAATAAACTTATTACATATTCGTAATCTTTTTATTACAACTCATTGATATCTAACAGCGGAAATTACTTTATTAACCGAAAATTTCATGAATATTAGACATAAGATACAAAAAGGTAGACAACAAATCAGCTTACATAAAAAATTGGTAATACTATCTTGATGCCCATATTAAAAATAAACATAATTTAATCACTATTATAAGTGTTCAAAGAGATAACCTTCCGCCTCGATACATTTTCTTGCTTTGCTTTGTATTATTAATACAGCTCGATTAATTGTTCTCGCAGGAATGGCAGCGACTTCCCTTATCAAATTTTGTCGTAGTACTTAAAGGTCGTGAGGTGCATTTTTAAATAAACGGTTCTTTAGATATTCCCAAAGGAAATAATCTAGGGGACTAAGATCTGGGCTCCTAGCGGGCCATCTTGCAAAACCATTTATTAGGAAATATATGGTAAAGGAATTGAGCTACTTTCCTTCCATTGTGGGCAGGAGCACCGTCTTGCTGTCACCATATTTCTTGAAATACTGCCAAAGGTTGATTATCTAGGGCGTCTAAGACATCATTCCTAATCAAATTTAGATATCGTTCGGAAGTTAAGGTCCCTTCGTAAACGAAAGGTCCGATAATTTTGTTGCTCCACATACCAATCCATTCATTAAATGAAGTTCTCCCTTGAATTCGTATCAATAAGTTGCAATAAAACATTATGAATATGTAATAAGTTTATTCTTTTTTTTACCTTTTTACCTAAAAATGTAGTTCAGGGCCGTATTATGGTTAAATAAATATGCAATATCCTGGTGATGGAATTGTCTGTACGAAACGTCGGCAAATATCAAAGTGGCGATATATAGTGTTTTAAGAGTGATGAAAGGATTTAATTAAATTGAAAAAATATCAGGTCCGTATTTAAAAAACTTAAGTTGATGATGGTCGCCAGAAGCCGAAACGTCAGACTCAATATTTAATCACACTGAATTATAGAGCAGAAAAAGTGGCCATGAAAACGTGTTTTTCATTTTGAGTTATTTTAACAAATATAGCCAGGAAACAATACCAACCAAAATTAAAAATTCCGGTTTTTTCCGAATATCTTCGGATGTACTCGGAATTTTTTAAAACGCAAAACGGCATTTTGTTAAGCATCAAATTGCGCAACTTTGCCTTCATTTAACTGATCCTGTATCTCTTACGGTTTCCGAAATCCCAATGATGAGCGTCGAATTCGAGCCACCCTGTACAAAACAAAACAAGTAGTTTAACGTAAAGATTGTTTTTTAAAAGGCAAAAGCTGTTGTCATACACAAACCTTTACGTTTTTTTGGTCCATTTTTCCTATTGTAAAATCCATATCGTCGGTGCGATTGCCATACCTGATATGTGCCACAGGATAAGCATGTCACATACTTATCAGATTAAAGGCGCGCACCGACGATATGTGGACAGTATTTCATGGTGCGCCAAGGACATCTTTTCACATTTTTGTACAAAAAATTAGCCTAAAGGACCTAGATGGATAACCATTTGTACTGTTATATATTTTTGTATTTAATGGTGCAATAAATCACATTAAGTAGTTGTACAGTGCGTCCAGTCTGATTTGGCCTCATTTTTAATGTCTATAATATAATTTATTAACTTAAAAGGTCTTTAAAAGGCCTATTAAATGGTGGTATAATATACAGGGTGTCCCATTAAAAAAGAAGTAAGTAATGTCAATCTATCCTTTTAATAAAATTGTTTTTTGTAATCTTCATAACAGAAAAAAAAACATGATAATTTACTGTACAAGTTGGTTTCTGGATCATTTTTTAAAGTTATTAAATAAAAAAGTTAGACATTTAACATGTGGACAGGTTAGATTGGACGCACTGTACAAAAATGGCACGTTCATACAAAAGGTTCGCCATCCCTGCTCTATACTTCAAAAGAATAAACTTAGGATAGCCACTATGTTCCTAACAGAAAACGGCCCTCTGGAGTATCTCCTTAAAAGAATGGGGAGTATATTTTATCATAAGTCATCTACTTAATATGTGATAATATGAGCATATCTAAGTACTTTTTCTTTTTGATATTTCAGCTTCATCAACAAGTAGATACTAGGATAAGAAGTCACCTAAGTGAAGAATTCAGACAATGGAAAAATAGGCAAAAAGATATTTAGTGAAAAGACGCTCCAGGTCAAAGACAGGCAAAACAGACACAAACAACAAACAATAAATAATCCCACTGATTTCAAGAGTTAATATTATTTGTAAAATTCCCTTTTAGCAAATGTAATACAAAAGTGGTTATTAAAAATTTCTCACTAGTTGATTATTTTTAATGCCTGATTAACATACACACAGGCACACTCACCAAAATATTCTAATTTATTGTGTAAATAAATATTAGTAGTGGAACTGTGTCTATGTAAGTTGGCGTCATATGGGAAACTTTTTTATTATTAATTTTACAAAGAAAAGTTATTCTTTATAAAAAGTTCTGCATCGTCAAAAACCTAATATGAAATCATCAGATTTTAAATTATGTCAGTCATCTACGAGGTGTGGCCAAAAATTTAATTTTTGCTTAAGATTAAAGTACCTGTATTTTTGCTAATATCGAAAATTATTCTAAAGAAAAGATGTTAAGAATTAAAAATTACTTCTAAATATGCAACTTTGTTTATTTCCAAAAATAACCTTTTTTTATTTTTTTCCGCGATAATAGTAAATTTAGGCTTGTACATTAGTGCACAACATTTCATAATTGAAAATATTATGGGACACTTTTAACTAAACTTTTTAAATTTACTGTTTAAAAAAATGTACAATGCACTAATGTATAAAATTTTTTTTTTTTTTTGATTATTGCAGAAAAAAATATTAAAAGATATTTTTCTTTTGTAATTGAACAAAATTGCATATTTAAAATTAGAATTTTTTTAATTTTAAACATTTTTTCTTTATAAGAGTTTTTGATATTAGCAATAATACAGGTACTTTACTCTTGATCAAAAATTATATTTTTGATCAAGAGTAATAAATTGATATCTGATAATTTGATTTCAGGTTAGACTATGCAGAATTTTTATAAGGAGTAACTTTATTTCGTAAAATAAAGAAAAAAGTTTCCCATATGACTCCAACTTACATAGACCTTATCTAGCATATCTATATTGTGTACCAGAATTTAGATAAGCACTAAAGCTGTTTAACCACATATCTTACTGTATAACAAAATATATAAATAGTGAATATAAGAAGATACCACTTTTTTCCAGCTTTGTTATTGCTTTAGTTTTCATAAACGTTTTAAAGTGGCTGAATATGTGTATTTGTATATTTCTTATGTATACTTTACTTTAAAGCAAATAAAAGTAATTTATATTTATTTGTTTTTTGTTACTAACAACCTCTTTATTGAATAATTATCGAATAAGTCAAAATTATCCTTAATATAATCTTAGTATAAATTTTTCCATAAAAAATTTAAAAAAAATGATTTAGTTTGACAAAAGTATGATTAATTTATCCTTCATGGCCTTTTTACTACATTTTTCTTAACCATAATATTGTTAACCAGTTAGTTTTAGCATTGCATTTACATTTAATATCTTAAAATATTTACCTTAATTCCTCAGTACTCCTTGTTTTATGGATATTTTATATTAAGCTTTACAGTTTGTTTTATATTTAGACGATTTATTATTTCTTCGCACATTTAGGTTAGACTAAATTCTATACTTTTAATTGTAATCCATCCTTTATTGCTCAGGCATCAAACTTCATAATTTACCACTATAGTTTCTTTCTCTTGCACTCTAATATCTAGAAAAATCACTGAGGTATTCACAATCCAAGGATATCAAAGAAATCACCCAAAAATGTATTACATTATCATGCTTCGCTATTAGTGAAGAAAGTAACGGTTTCCAAGTAGGCTAATGATATAATTTAATAAAAAATCACATGCACAGCAGGACAGATCTTCATAATCAGGCCGAGGTTCATTTTTTATTATTACAATCACAAGTTTTATTATTAGTAGTCATCTTTACAGGGGTAACTAGTGCGTAACGTAATTTATAATAAAACTAATTGGGTTAGGGTGAACAATAAAAATTATTTAATAAAATAATAATACATAATTCTTATACTGTGCTACATGCTGTTAATTGTACCGATTAATTATTTAAAAATATTTTCAAGCACACTTTAACGTTCAAAAAATTAATTTTTGCGCTTTCAAACTTAACAAAAAATATGTAAATAATTTAACCTAAATTAACTACCATAACTAAAAAAAAATATTTATTATACACTTTTGATTGCTGTTTTATGCTTTTTAATTAAGTAGTTTCAAAAATATATTTTTCTGATTTTTTTTAAATTTTTAAAAGTAAAATTTTTAAAAGTAAAACACACATGGACACACTGTATGTTCGGAGTTCCTTTATTTTTGAGATACAGGGTATCAACGAAATCCTTTAAATATTTTTTTGTCTAGTCAAAAAGTTCCAAAACGTGTTAAATAGAAATAAAGCTCCTAAAAATATATTCGAGATGGAATGACGTCTAGAAAAATATTGGGCCTATTAGCACATAAAAAATTGCGATTCATACTTAGAAATAAGAAAGAAAAAATAGGTCTTTATTTTTTGTTAATTACTTTAAAAATAATGACAAACAGGGAATTTTAAAAATAAAAACCCTAACAAGAAGAAAAATTTCCAATAAAAAATCCAATCTCCCAGACTTTATCTTTATCATTTATTGAACGAAAAAACCCTAGTGGAAAAAAATAATGTTGTTCTTTTTAAAAATTACCTCTTTGTTAATTAACTATATATTTTTTTAATTTTTGTTTTTATAAATTACAGCATAAAAGTTTAAATAATTGATTTAAAAATATTTTTCTTTGTGAAACTTACTTAGGGTCAAAATTGTGTTTATTTTTTGATTTTATTTTATGTTGTTTATGTATACTGTTTAGAATGACTTTATGTGGCTTTAATTTTATTTATCATAATCAAAACGTGATACGAAGGAAAAAGAGGAAACTAAAAAGTTGCTATTTTAATTTATTAATCCAAGAATTTTTTAAATTTAAATCAGTGTCCTACTTTTTTTCAATATTATTGGCTGTGGTGCCCAATAATACGCCACTAGACAAGTGTATAAAATTTCATCTAAATCAGTTAAATAATTTTTAAGATATTTAGATAATACCTTTTTTTACTTTAACGCCCTCTACCTCTCAATAAGAAATTAAATACGTCCGAACATAGGTCTATGGGAACTTTTTTACAAAAAGGTATAAGAAATTACCCCCAAAGTTTCGTACCGTAGTTGGAAAACACCCTGTATTTTACCTTTTTTCATAACGCTAACCTGCTTTTTTTAATCAGTTCGTGATTACCAGCACTGTTATAAACAGCATTTTTGGAAAAAATGTAGGTGACTAGAATACATACAATTACATAACTAAATAAAACTGTTTATCGTGCTTAATAGGAAGCGGTATCCATTGTTTTATTCTGCCCAGGTAGATATTTATGTTTAATGTTTAAGTGGTCGTGAAAATGTTGTAGGTTGCTTCCAATGCAGAACACAGTAATTAAAAATTAATTAAACTTATTGTGCCGCAAAGTTCTTAGATGTGGGAGTTATTTAAATAACCTTTTACATAAATTTATTTTTATTTGCTAAATTAGGCTTTATTAAATATTTTTTATATATCATAATATTATATTAGTATAATAATAATAACTACATAAATTAAACTACTTTTAAATAACTAAAAATATTTTGTGTAGATTCATATAAAGTAAAAAAAATCAAAAAGTTTTTTTTTAATCGACAAAAGAGTAGCAAGCATTATTTAGCAGGGCCTGTTTGATTTTAGTTTTAAAATTTTTAAAAAGCAAACACTTCATTTCCTCTGGCAAATGATTAAAAAAATTTGTCCATAGTAGTTGGGTGCATTTCGACTTTCTCGCTACTCTAGTAAAGGGTAATTGTAGATTATCTCTTCCTCTCGTGTTATGAGAATGAATAAAAAGGCGCTGTAAATATTTATTTTAATTGGCTTTAACATGTAAAAGAGCATACAGTATACAGGGTGTTTCTAAACAAAGAGGAGAAATTTTAGGGGGTGATTTTTCATCAAAAAATAAAAAAATAAAAAAACCATATCCTTACTATTCTTTACCCAATTTTATTTAATTTGGCAATATTATTAATGACTATATAATTTATCACTAACTTAATTACATTCAGTTAGTCCAATGGCGTCTCGAGAGGCAACCGAAGGAATATTTCTAACAAAAAACGGTACGCCACTGACTGTGTAAATATGTGTAAAATTTTTGTGCTGCTCTATTTTGTTTAAATTAAGAAAAAAAATCACTTAATTGCATATTTTTAGACCAAAAAAGAAGCATTGCGGGCTCTTTTTCTTTTAAAAATGAAAAAAAAAATTGTTGAAAATTTTAACACCCTGACCCTAACACACTAAGACGTTTAGGACATATGTTTATATAACGTTTTTTCCTATTTTTTGATGAAAATCACCTCCTAAAATTTCTCGCATTTGTTTAGAAACACCCTGTGGAGGAGTTAAAATTTTTTGGTGTTTAAAATAATCCTTTACTTTTTCTTGATAACCTTGTCCCAGCAACTCCTAAAATCCGACGTTGTAAACTAAAATAATGGCTGGTATGACAAGAATGTTCCCATGCAAGAATAGCATAGGTGCAAGTACTTTCAAATAGTGCATAATAAGCCTTCTTAATAACTAAATTTAAGACTTTGCCTACTAGATTTCTTATTAAAAAGATGTAGGTATGGTGTGCTTCAAGATAGTTGTTACAAATTGATATTGAAATAGAAATTTTGGGAAAACTGGTCGCATGGCCCAAAACCAGTAAATACAAAATGTTACGTTCCCAGGGGTAGAGTACTTTATTTTATTTTTTTAATAAAACATACTTGAATCAGTAGATAATGTAGAGAATTAAGTTTTATGTCAAAATTTAAAGTTCTAGCTTTAAAGTGAATAAAATGAGTTTGCTGTTTTTTCAAGTTGCATTAACACTTAAATTCTCGACTCAATATTGCTGTTTTATGAAGAAAATTCTTAAAACATTTTTTTGAAATTTTGCTTTCTGTTGCACAGTATTTAGGTTTTAATGCGTCATGTGAAATAATGACAATTTTTTTTACTTTTATGCTTTAACTTTAAATTTTGACATAAAATTTAATTATCTACAATATTTATTTATACATTTTTGTTAAAGGAATTTTAAAAAATAAAAGTACTTTACTGTTGAACATTTTTTATATTTTTACTTATAACTCACCCTATAAAATACCAATCGGAGTAAAATTTTGTATTTCTTAGTTTGGACCATGCGTCCAATTTTTCCTTCCTGTTTGTAACACCTATCCTGTTACACACTGTATACGTAGAAAACGTGTTAAATTAAATATTTTTAATTGTTTATATCCTACCTCTTAATATTTTAGAATTAATAATAATTACTTTCATAAAAATAAAAAAGACATATAATAAGAAATTTCATTAAGCTTTTGCCTTTAAAATTCCTTTAAGGTAAACATCCTGCTTCCCAATATTAAATTTGTATATGCTCTAAAGTCTAAAGCTTATCTAGAGCTATTTGTTTTAAAAATTATAATTTTAAGACCACTTGCACGAAAAGTCCAATTTTACATAAATAGTGCTGTTTGTAATACTGCTTTTAAAAATATAAAAATGAATAAGGTTTTTGGACCTCGGTTTTCTTCATATTGCAAATAAGTAATTTTTATATAAAAAATGTATCCATAAAGAAACTTTAATTTTATATATTTTTAGACTTTTTGTACCTTTTTGTAAACCTATTTAAATGTTAACAGTGTTATAAAAACTTTTTTCTTTTATTTTTACTCTTTAGTAAAGTAATCCAGAAAAAATATGCCAATTTAGTGCCAGCATGTTAAGGAATGATCAGAGTTGTACCTGCCATAGATAATTTATTTGTCGGTGAATCTTTTATACTGGGCAAAAAACTGAAGCGGACTACAAATAGTTTTTATTTTCTTATAATTAAATAATTATATAAGTCGTTAAAAATACTACACAATATAAGAAAAGCCTATAAAACAGGAGTCACATATACTAATTTAAAAAAAAAATACTTTCTGCACAATCGAGATTTGCGTCTGAAACAAATCCAATATTAGGGCTGGCACGAACGAACAGGGCACAAAAACAATTTACACCATTTACTACGCTCGAAGTAACCAGAACATTACCCCATCTTTTTTAAGATTTAGAGCTAGTAAATAAAGTTAGACACTCACCGTTTACTTCTTCTTTTAGTCACGAAATCTCGTCGAACATATGAAACTACAACGAAGCCATCGTTATTAGTCCGGTCAAATATGACTAAAATGAAATATCGGTAAAATTGATTTCTATACAATAATATGTTTTTGAGTTGTTTTGGGATAGCATGAAGTTTCTACTTAAAAAACATTTGTTATTAAATAAATTTCTATTTATTTTTAGGCATATTTATGAAAAAACAGTTAAATTAAATTATTTTTATGACAAAACCCTAATACATCTAGATTAAATCTGGGCGCTTTTGAAAAAGGTAAACAAATGAAATATCAATGGATCTAACAAGAATTTATAAATGTACTATACTGCAAAGGGTTATCACAGAAATTTGACTTTAGACGGTTCGTGATCAAGTACGCGAGGTGGAAGTAACAGAGAAATATTGACAAGAGAAGAGGGTAAAATCACTATATTTTGTCATCTGATGATCAAGTCATTTGCACTTAAAATTTGTGCTTTTCGTTTGCGTTGTTTTAAAAGTAATATTTGTTTTAAGATATATTCCCAATTTTTTTAATTTGAAGAAGCTGCACCCTATTAATTATAAAAATTGTTGTGTAAACGGTTGATCTAATAATACTATAAACTGTATTTCTCCGGCACTGGTATACACACTTATTCTATTTAAAAACATGGCTTAAAAAGTATGTACCTTCCGACATCAAAAATGGACGCCAATATGGCGGATGTGTTGTACCTTCTTAACACAAATTGACTCTGGTCATGACGAAGTTTAAAGAGCCACAAATTGCTACAAACCATAAAAGAAAAACCCTTTTTACTTGAAGTGTTAAGAAATAGCGATGACAAATTTTAAAATGTGATTCTTACGTTTAAAAAAAAAGAAAGAAAGTTTGAAAGTACATAACTTTTATAAATGACTCCAAAAAGACTTACAAATATAGAATTAGCCTATAAAATTGTTTAAAATACAAAAGACCTTTTTAATTAGGATATATTTCTACCTGTGGCCATGTATATAGTGTGACCCAGGATAGGTGTTAAAAGAGGAAAAAATCAACTATATTTGAATATAAATTAGTTTTTTTCTTTAAGAAAACTGGTGGCATCTAATTAATACAAAAATTTACTTCAGTTGGTAACATACGACATTAATGATCCTTTACTTACAGAAAGGCCATCGTCGGGCTGTGGGCGATTTATCGCTGTTTTATAGGTAGTTCCATGGCTTCTGCTCTGAGAAATTGTCCAGTATAATTTCGCCACTCACGGTTCCCAGCAGAGAAACTCGTGATGCCACGCGTATGCATCCTTATACGGTCCAACTGGACAGACCGCGAACTTTGTTCCTTCTTTTATCCCTAGAGTTTCTAGAATGTAGAACATGCTGCCCGCGGAGGTCTTTCCAGGTCCCCCAAATCTTAAAGTATTTAAGTCCTGTGTCAACAAACTCCCTCTTACTTCGCTTAAGACACCCAAGCTACGTTAGTATTTAGGCTTTAAGCCTTCGTGGATTGTCCAAAGATAAAAAAATACAAGGGGCGAGTTATAACTAAAAAAATGAAAAATGACCAAGAATAAAGTACTAGTATTTTTAAAAATAGAACAAAATTAAATAAGTAACGATGCTTAAAAAATAAAATTTTATGTCAACATATTAAGTTAAAGCGTTAAAATAAAAGAGAATGTGTTTGTATTTTTTTTTATATTTTAGGCATTAACTTGCCACGAGGCTAGGGACTGAATTTTAAAAAATCGTCAATATGTTTTAATTTTCTTTAAATTTTGTCGCTCCTTGTATAGTATTTAAATTTTATGCTTTATGTAAAAAATGACAAAAACGTTTTTTAATCTATTTTACTATTTTTAAAAATTAAAGTACCTTTTTCTTAAGCAGGTATTATTTATAGGTTTAATTTGCCCTGTATAATAGTAGTCGAGGTAAAACTTTGTATTTATAAGATTTGGACCATCCGAACAGTTTTCCCAAAATACCTATTTAAAATTTCAAAATTGTTGGTCCATTTCTCCTCTTGTACCACCTATCCTGGGACACACTGTAATGCTTTATAATAAACAATTTTAGGATAAACTTGATTTAAATCCACATCTTTATAAATAATGTAAATGTGTGAAATAATACAAAAAGTTTTAAAAAACATTTTTATATCTTACTTTATATTTTTGTGTCGTGTTCATTTTTAATATGACGTCTGCGGTATCACACACACAATGCAATTTTTGTACGTTTCGATACTTGGATATTTTAGACAACTTTAGAAAAGAGGAAATGGTTTAGGCTTTAAAATGCCCGGTTATTACGGTTCCTTATACTTAGGATTTATTTAAGCCCTCGTGGTCTCTCCAAAGGACAAAAATGTAAAATAGTATCACCCCTTCTTTGTTATCGTTATTTCTACACACCCCATATAAAAAACAACACAATAAAATATGGTGCTGACTTATTTATTTGGTAATTATCTCGGTGGCTGGCTGTTATAGTAGAAAGTAACATATTTATTATCCACTGTGTTTAAACAAAATCAATTTTTAAATCTGTCTTACATAACTTTCAATTTTGGAAACCAGTTTAAGATTTAAGATTGGTATATCGACCTAGTTATTAAATTATATTGTAGATTACATAACGTTCAGCAGGTTCATATATGTACATTGCTTTTTTTTAAAATAAACCCGGAGAACCTGGTCAGTTTGAATAAATGGAATTTATATCTATTAATGTGTAAATTAATTTGAATTATTTTGTTTCGTTTTGTTGCCTTATAAAGGATTTTTAAACTTCATCATTTTAAAATATATAATGATTAAATTTGTATAAGCATAATTTACGTTTTTTAAATCTAAATCTAGTACAAAAATATTGAAAAGTGCTATTTAATTTAGGCTTGCCTTAATTCAGGCAGGTGCCCATTTGTCACTATTTTCGATAGTTTTGTAAATTTTTATAAAAAAGATTAAATCAGATTTTTAATAAAAAATGGATTTTTTTATATTAATATGTTTCGAATAAGTCAAGGCATATTTTGAGACGCGTATAGAGCGTACGAGGTGAGGCGACAAGGAGACATGACGCGTACATAACACACGCGCTGCGCTGTTTGATACTCGAACAAAAAAAAATGTTATTATTAAACTTAAGCTATTAATTTGAATCAGATGCAACTGAAGAGGATGTATTATAGATTTTTTTGTTTAAAAAATTAATTACCTTAGAAGTATAATATATCGAAGAGAAAAAGGAGTACCTCAAGCTAAAAATCTAATAATTTCGACAATAAAAAAAACAACAAATCTATATTTCTCTAAAAAAAGGACGCGCGACGCAAGAAACTGTCCCACTACCACAAAATTGACGCGTGTTTGCGAGATGCAGCTCGCGCCGCGCTGAGTCACCACCCAATATGCGCAGTATAATTTAAGTTTATTAGGTTAGAAAAGTTATTATGAGAAGTAAATTTTAAAGAAGAACAAATAATTTAGTAAAACAATTTATATACGAAGCCGATAAAGAATATACAGTGTGTCTACGTAAGTGGCCGGCATATGGGAAACTTTTTTAATATTTATTTAACGAAAAAAGTTATTCTTTATAAAAAGTTCTGCATGGTCCTAAACCTAAAATGCAAAAAAGTTTGGCCAAAAATGTAATTTTTGCTCAAGAGTAAAGTACCTGTATTTTAGCTAATATCGCAAATTGTTATAAAGAAAAGATGTTCAGAATTAAAAATTACTTCCCAATATGCAATTTTGTTCATTTCCAAAAATATATTTTTTTTTATTTTTTTTTCTGCGATAATGGTAAAAATTTAGGTTTGTATATTAGTGCACTATATTTCATGATTATAAATATCATAGGACAGTTTCAAATAAACTTTTTAAATTCTTGTTATTAAAACAAAAAGAATGTACAATCCAAAAAATTTTTTGGAAATAAAATTGCATTGCATTGCTTTGCAGTAATTTTTAATTCTAAACATCTTTTCTTTATAACAATTTGCGATATTAGCAAAAACAAAGGTACTTTACTTTTAAGCAAAAATTACATTTTTGCCCAAACTTCGTACATGATTGACACAATTTGATATGTGATGATTGCATTCTAGGTTTAGGACCATGCAGAATCTTTTATAAAGAATACCTTTTTTCATAAAATTAATAATAAGTTTCCCATACGCCGCCAACTTACGTAGACACACTGTATGTATGGTTTTAATATTATCAGAAATCAGGGTAATTCTTTACTTACCACGCGGACTTTAATTAAATTAACTGAAGTTTTTGAGGCGCTGATCACAAAAATTAAATTTATAATTGGCGAGGTTTCCTTCTCGAAAAATTCATTAACACACTTTAAAAGCAAATACACCTTATTTTTGCGATATTCCTCCTCACCTAATTTAAAGTTAAGCCTTACAATGGAAAAAATGTGTAAAGTAACTTTTAAAAATATGTTTTTAAAGGCGTTGTTAAAATATTGTGAGCCAACTTAGCGTAAAACTTAACAATTACGTTCAATAGTAATGAACATGGATTGGTTTTTGATGAATATATCGAAAACAAAACTTTGCCGTTTAAAAATTATTTAAGATTCGTAAACCCCCAAAAAACCTTTGTATGTAACAAAGTCTATAATATCAGCGTATTTTTCGATAAATAAACAATTACCAAAATCAGAGTAATACTGCCTAAATAGCCAAAACTTTAACAATGTTTATATTGAAAGTATCAGAATAAGGTTGGTTTCACTTATTTGAATTTTAACAGCTTATTGGACTTGCAAAAAACGCCGCTTCGCGCCACGCCGCACACCCACTGATCTCGGTGGATTGCCAATGTTATTACCTGCGCAAAACAAAACTTCCTTTTACTGGGCGAAAAAATGTGTTTGTGCACTTGAATACCACTTATCCCCGAGGTTTCACGCGCAGGCACCAAACAGACTATCCGCATTATCGGAAAGAATTTGTCGACGCGTCTGGGTCCCCTGTTCGCAGCTTTCCGTTCGGAGTACGGTAGCTAATGACCGACGGTCCGACCGCGGACGGAGGGGACGGGGTGCAGGTGTTGTGGCTTTTAAGGCGCATGTTCGTCTACCCTTGATTTGTTTACTGCGCTAGGTCTTAAAAATCCGAAAAATCTGCCACTGCGGATCTAAATGTGATTATTTATGCGCATACTATGCGGGCGTGGATGTGGACAAAATTCACGTCGTTTCAAGGGTTTGGCGAATGATTTGCCGGTGATTTAGAGCTTATTGTTTTTTTGGCGTCAAAGGAGTGTACAAACAGGTTGGTTAGTTTGGACGGATGTTTGGCGCATTGTTGCAAGTCTGGACGCTGCTTTGAGTAAGGCTTCCTAAAAATTATTCTGCACACAATAATAGTAGTTATGTTTGTTAAAAACGTCATTACTATAAAGATCAAACCGTTTGCTATTTACCCTTTTTTTTAATTTAATATCGTAATTACCCAACAAAAACCGTTTATTAATTTTTTTGTTTTTGTTTTAAGAAAATTTAAACAAAAATGGTTTTACAAATATACTCTAATACATTTAATTTATAGTATTAGTTGCATTTTATTTGCCTAGTTTTAGGTTTAGTAAACTAACGGTCATTCTCATTTCCATATTATTAACACTGATTTATCCTGTGGTCCAATCCAAAGTATGTAACTGAAGTTTATAATATAACTAATAACAATAGCAGACGTCAGAGCTAGTATTCTGCAGATTGTTTAAATCAATTTTTATATCTTAACTTAATCCCTAAGTTCTTTTTTTGGAAACACAAAAGATAACTTAACCAGGGCTGTACACAAAATAATATTTGTGGAGGCAATTGCACGTAGTTGTTTTTTTACTATAATATTAAAAATATTTCCTGATTTACAATTTAAAAATAAAGCAAACTGGGCAGGTAAATCCCATACCATTATCATGAAGTTCCAGTTATTTTAACAAGTATACATCCTAGGTTAGTAAAAAGTACCGCAACTTTTAAATTGCTTTAAACCCGCTAAAGCTACAATTACCAAATTTAGCATATAAGGTGTTTTGGATATGTGGAATTAAATAATGGTATCGGCACTGTTGCCAGATTTTCCAGCTTTTTGCTTTTTCGTTTTTTTTTTTTTTTAATAGAATGCCCCATTTATTTTTATTGCATTAAACTGGACGGATCAAATTTAGTAGGTTCCTATATTTTCAAAATTCTATCTCTATTAGTTGTTGAGATATGATACACTACACTTTCAGCAAAAAGTAATTTAGGACCTAAATATCTTTAAAACCTCTAAAGCTCTGTTTACAAAATTTGGTATTTAGTAGTTTTTTTGCATTGATTAGGGATATTAGCATTGTTGCCAAATTTGAATAAAATTGCGGTATTGTTATATCTCGGTAACTGGTAAAGATTAAATTTTGAAAATTTGGAATGGTACTAAAGTTGGCACGCTCCTTTTATTATAATTTAAATAAATTGGCTAAAGGACTTCGGTCGAAGGCCATTTGGTGTACCAATAAGTGAACTTAGTAGTAAATTGGGCATTACATTTAAAATACCAAAAATATTATATGCAGCGCAAAATTGGAAAATCAGGCAACAATGACAAAATATATTCAATTCTACTGGAATAGAAACCCTTAAATGCCAAAATTTGTATACGCGGCTAAAGTAGCTTTAAATATTATATGTACTTGAGCGCATCTAAACTTTTTACCCAAAATGTGGTGTTGTCATATCTGAGCAGCTATTAAAAATGAAATTTTTAATATTTGTGGACTTATTTAATTAAGCCTGCGCAATTTATTACCATGAAGATAAATTTCATTTGAAAAAAGGATAGAAAATAAATATTAATAAATATTATTAAATTTTTCATGCCCGATACCTTCCAGATACCCAATTTGGTAAATGTATCTTTAGCGGTTTTAAAAGTATTTGAGAGATGCAGTACCTCTTACTAACCCAGTATATGTTATAATATTCTTTGATAAAGATATGCTTAAGCTTTCTTATAATTGCTAATTAGTTCTGGTTTGTAATTAGTAATAGTTTTTATTGCTTTTTACCTCATTCGTGTTATATCTATGATCGGAGTGTTAGTGTTTGCTAGATATTAGAAAAATTGATATAAATTACCATAATATAGGTAATTACCCTAATTTTCAAACCTCATATTCACATAATGGAAAATTTTACAGAATATAAGAAATGTTTTTTTAGCCTATTATTTGAAACGCTATTTTTTAAATGTATTTTTATTAATTAGCTATAATAGTATCACTAAAGGGATGAGGTTTTCTGATAACCTTCGTTCATTGTCAAGTTACTGAACGATGCAAAAATCATGAATTCAATATCTTGGAAAAAAATGTTATTTGTTAACTTTTTAATTTAATAATATTTAACTTTGAATAATAGGTTGTAAAAAAGCGAAAAAGAAGGTGCTACCATTCAAGTTGATATTTTTAAGACGTGTACTAATTAAAAAAACAATGCAGATATGTCTTTCACAGGAACTTAACTTAATATTGGATTGGCGCGCCAAAAATCTCGTCCATTTTAATGTATCTAAAACACAATCATGTTTCTTGTCGCGAAAAAGTCATCAAATACTTATCCTTTACATATGAGCGGCCAAGTTTTGCAGAGCAAAGACACCTTTAATCTTGTGGGCGTCACATTTAAGAATAACCTTAGCTGGCATAAACACATTGTATCTATAGTCACGGCAGCTTTAAAAATGTTTTTGTTTTCGAGCCAAAAATATTTTTCTCCTTTTAATTTACACAGCTTTTTTCTATTTGTCCCAAATCCGACCATTCGTGGAATATTGTTCTCATATCATCATCAATAGCCGTGGTTTAGACATGATTAGGCTAAAACGGTTAATTTTACATCAAATAGCCGTGGAGAAATAGACTTGATCGTCTTTTGTTTTTTGCGACTCTTCCAGACAGAGTAAAAGTTTAAAAATACCATTTATTGTCATAACTCCTTTTTTTTTCAAATGGAACGAGAGTGGCAGATCAGCATATCCTCAATATATCAAATTTTATTTTTCTATATTAAAACATAAAAAAGTTATAGGGGAAAGCAATCTGTAAGAAACACCCGGTTTATACAGTTTACAGTACCTAGCCAAAGTGACAAAATTTGAAAAACACTCTGTATCCCTAAAACGAAGTAAGCCATGCTTTACTTTTACCAGTGAATTTGTTTCGAAAATTAAAACCAAGATTTTGGAATAAGATTCGTTCTGGTTAGTTCTGGCTAGTTTTTGCTATGTCTGCAAGGTCAACGAAAAGATGCCACCCTGTAAAATGCATAATGCTTTTTAAATTTTTATAATATAAAGCAATTTAAAAGGTCTTGCTTATGTTACTGCCATGCAGGAAACTTTTACAAGTTTTTTCCAGGTCGTAGTGGAGGCTGGTTTAAGCCGAACTGTCCTATTTATTAATATACAATACAATACTCAATAATGCATTAAATTCTATTGTCTTTAAAATTGAGCTTTAACTAAATAAACCCTAAAACAAAGTGTTGACAAATGACCAACCAAACAAAATATTAATTATATACTAAACGCAATAAAATGGGTTAGCCTTAATAGACCCCCACTAAACCAAAACAGCTACTGAATTTTACAGTTATTTTTTTCTTCTAGTTAGTTTTAAATTTGATTAATATCATAATTAAAAATACCTACATAGATTAATGATGATGGTGTGGTCAGCGATAAAAAATACAAATTTAACATAAATAAAGTTTATTTTACAATCACTAATAAAAATATACCTTTAAGCTAGTGTACAAAATAATTTACAATTATGACTGGTGTTAAAAATAAAATTTAAATAATTGAACATATTGATGATTGGGTTTATTTCATTTACAATGTTTCTTTGTTTTGCCTTTAAGAAAATAGTAACAATACCTTTAAAACCAAAAATTAGTATTGTTTTACCAGGTTATTTTAAAACGACGAAATTTATGTTCACTGTATGTTGCTGTATCTACTTTCGGAATTGTGCAATGTAATTACATCAAATTTTGGTCATTTTAATGGTATTTTAGCACATTTTTATCGTTAGAACTTTAAATAATGGTAATACCTTTAATTATGTGACCAAGCTCTTATAAACCAGCTCTCTCCTGTTCAGCAATCTATATAAATCTATAAATGCAGCAACTTTTATCTTAAAATAACTAACACGCTTGAGATTTTAAAGAAATGTATTGTTTTGAATTTGATTTGATTTTTTTATTATTATTCATCAACATTACACCACTCCATAAAAAAAGTATTGGACCTAAAGATGTGTTATAGGTTTTATATATATTTTTGTCTCTGAAACACGAATCTGTGTGGGCAGAATTTGGCCATCAGGTTACAGTTTCTTCCTAACTCCTAGAAAGAATCCATAGTTTTAATAGTTTTTTGCAATGTAATGAATATAGTAGGTTCTCAATATGAAGTAGTGTTGTGATTTTCGTTTTTTTGCCTAAGCACAAATGCGTTTTGATTTATCATCCTTCCTATTTCCGCAAATCGCAAATAAAAATCGTAAAAAATGAGGAGTTTTTCCGGTTTTTAAAAATTAAAAAAATATATTTAATTTTATTAACGAGATATAAATAAATTCAAAACCATATATCAAATCATTGCCCAAATAACTCTATTTAAAACAGAGGTTAAACGATTGGCATGAGATTATAAAAGTGGTTTTGATAAATAACTGTTTTATAATTTAAACTTCAGTTACATTATATTTTCCTTTCCCATACAAAAAATGACCATATAGTTGCACATTTCAGACAACCATCAATGAGGCAATGGATTGGTAAGAGAAATGGCAGATGATCCTTCCTTGTAACTGATGCAAAGTACCACGCAATGCCAAGTGCGGACATCAACCGCTCCGATTCAAATAGATCGGATGCATCTCAAAAACCAAGGGTGTCATTTAATAGAGATGTACACATCAAACGTATCGGTACGAACATCGTTATTTGTTGCTAACGAATCTAATAACTAAAACGATTTTATCTAACATATTTTTAATAACGGGTGTTGCTCACAGGTAGTTTTCCTCTAATTTTTTTACTTTAAAAAAGAAAAATGTAATTTAGTTTATCGATCTTTGACATAAATGTAGATTCGGTGATCCATTTACTTTTTTTTAATTACTTTCTGTCTAACAGAAAATGACTGCTACTTTCAATATTTAAAAAGAAACAACCGGTATATTTCATTTTATTTCGATAGTATATGAAATTTGGAATTGAATGACACCTTAATTGTATTGTTTTTGACACTTTTGCTGTCAAAAAATCATCTTTTAAGTTTTAGTCTGGAGTGCAGTGATTTATCGTAAACAGTCTTTTGTTTTTTTTCGTTTTTTTAGGGCGAAGTAAAGGGTTGTAAAATCCTATTTATGGTTAGTTCTGGTTAGTTCTGAAATGTACCATTACACTAAATGACAACATCGATTTATGACAAAATTTTTAATTTATTAAGTGTTGTGAAATAAAATCGTACTAGAAATACCGCCTACGTGGTATCAAATCTATAGAAATAAAATGTTCTTGTAGGATATGCCACTTTCGTTTCATTTAAAAAAATGATTCTTGATTTCTTGTGCAAAATGTTGTCCCGCGCTAAAAAATTGTTAAAAACAAAAGACAAATAATTAAGTTTTTTCATAGCTACTTGACCCAAAATAACGGTTTTAGCTTCATGGCACTCTAGATTATTCTTAAAAATAATTTTTGACAGGGGTGTGTCAAAAAAATGATATGTAAGATGTAGTTGTATTCAGAATACCATATACTATTAAAATAGAATAAAATGTACCGGTTAAACCAATTTAATAAAAAACAAGTGAATTGATCAACCAATCCATATTTATGTTAAATAACGACATACCAAATTTCATTTTTCTATCTTAAAAGGTTAAAAGTTATAGAGATACCTGTGAAAATACCCGGTGTAAACTTATTCTATGCATTTATTTAACACGTATTATTAGCCAATAACATTTTAACATAATTAACTTTAAATAATGTTAAACAAATTACTTTTACCGTGCACATATAAAGACAGTTGATTTATTAATTTCTTTTAGTTGCTGCTTTTTAACTGTAGTTTGTATAATACTCCCTTTAGTTGTTGGCCCTTTTTTTAATATTTATTGGAAATAATTAGCCTGTCTACATCTGTTTAAGTAAATAAAAATACATAAAAGAAAACGATATTTTTTTCCGTAATTTTTATTTTTACTCATACAGAAGGGACGATTATTTATAGTTTTATGTCGAATTATAAAAATTATTAAATAAAATAAATTATTTTGCGTCACTCTGTCAAAATTTAAAAGTTGTGTAGGTTAGTAAAAATCCGTTTATACAGGATGGTTCCTAAGTAACCAAAATATAAATACAATATTAAATATATTGCAATATAACTAAACTTACCTTAGTACAAAAGTTGTACTTACAGAGTAGCACAAAAAAGTTGGCACGTTTTAAATAAATTTATAGTAGTGTAGGTGACGTCCTTTAATTAACACCTAAAAATTTACATCCATTATAAATAGCTCATGTCAAAAAACTCGTAGATACCAAGTTTTATTACAATATTTAAAATGTATTAAATATTATCAAAATAACTTGAAAATATTTCTTGAACTATACCTATAACTTTTGTATTGAGATAAGTTTAGTTAAGTCACAATTCTTCAGTTGAACTTTGGCTAATTACTTGGGGACCACATAAGAGGTTTTCAATACGCGATCAAAATTTTATCACCAGATACTTAAAAAATTGTGAATTTTGCTTATATCCAAAATTATTATTTAGCCAATAAAATACGTTAAAATATTTAAGAAATATTAGTTTTTCATTTGTTTTTAATCTTGCCAATAGTCATCTGACTTAGGAAAATTGAAATTTTGACGACCTATACACACAACAGATGTTAATTTTTTATTCATAGGCCATTCTACAAAGACCTTTTTTTTCTCTAGATGGCGCTTAAAAGCCATTTTGAAATGTTTATCTTCCAAATTAACTCCAAATTACAGGGTGTCTCTAAAAGATCTGTAAAATACATATGTTACTACTCTTTCCTAGGGCAAAAAAACGATCTAACCCAATTTACCTGACTCAAAAACTTAAAAGTTGGAGAGATACAGAGTGTCAAAGTTTTTGTTTTATTTTAGTTATTTTTACATATATTTTGTATTATTAAAAACTTTTCCATAAAATTGGATACGAGTATGTTTTCTAGTGTATGAAATCGAAATCTTCTTAGGTTTTTGTTGTAAAATGGAGAGGGGCCACCTGCGGTCCTTTGCTTGTACAGTGTGTCCCAGGATAGGTGTTGCAAGAGGATAAATGGACCAAAAATGTTTGAATTTAAAAACAAACTTCTGGGAAAACTACTCGCATGGTCCAAAATTATTAAATACAAATCAAGTTTTACGTCAGTTGGTATTATACAGGGCTAGTTATACCTAAAAGTATGAAAAATGCTCAGAATCTGACTACTTTAAATAGAACAAAATTGTATAGGTAAGTGTTGCAGAGAATTTAATTTTATGTCAAAATTCAAAGTTAAAGCATGAGAGTTTTTTCACTACAACTTAAATAATGGGCAAGAGGAAGAAAAATTCAAATGAAAATTTAATAATTTTAAATATATATTTTTTAAAATTTGCTTACTTAAGCAATGTATTTTAAAAACTGTTAATGCATTATGTAAAAATTAAAATTTTAATTACAAAAATATGTTTATTACTTTAATTTCTTTACTTTAAATTTTGACAAAAAATTAATTTTCTACAACATTTACTGATACAATTTTCTCCTATTTTTAAAAATAAAGGTACTTTACTCTTGGTCATTTTTCATATTTTTATTTATACCTCGCCATGTATATTACCAATTAGAGTAAAATTTTGTATTTATCAGTTTTGCTATTCAACCAGTTTTTCCAGAAGGACGTTTAAAAATTCCAAAATTTTTGGTCCATTTGTCCTCTTGTAACACCTATCCGGAGACACACGACACATTGTATTTTACAGCTTCAGTAAAAATTACCATATTTTTTAATTAAACATGTATACTTAGTAAATATTGCTACAAGCAACCGTTTTTAAGATATTCCAGATTAAACATTTTGTTCCACATATGTATTTTTTTGTATTCCTTTACGCATTATCTAGGTCATCTCGATTTTTAAAAGGTCTGTACAAAACACTACAAAATATTCTTTGCACCAAAATACAACGACTAACGTAATTTACCAAAGTTAAAAGTTGTTTTTTGTGAGATATAAGGTGTCAAAGTAAAAAATAAAATAGAATCTTTGAATCCCTGCATCTTCAGATTAAAAAGCCCCTTAAACCTTAAATTAACATTGTCGAAAAATATATTTAAAAATAGCTAAAATAAAATGGAAAGTTTGACATCCCGTATCTCGCAAACTATCAACTTCTGGATAAAGGTAAATTACATTGGATCGTTTTATTTTGACCCAAGGAGTTTAAAGTGGCATTTTGTACAGACCTTTTGGAGACATCCTGTAAGTATTCAGGCATAAATTTTATTTTTAATCATAAGTGTTTTTTTCCTTAATCCAAATATAGTACAGATGAAAATTGATCATTTATTCAAAGAGATGTTTTTTATTATTTATCACATCTTTAAATCGTTTTAAAATAATACGGAGCCTTGTACAATATCAAAAACAAGACATGCCCAATGCAAAAATCTCTTTTGTTTTAATTTAAATCAGGGCGTTTCTTCACAAATGCGAAATTTTTTGGGAGTGAGTCTATGCTCAAAATAAATGGTATTTTGCTTTATAAGCATGGAATCTACATTTAATCATTAAGGAGATATCTCAAACAAAAAGCGCTATAATAATAAAATTCTAAGGAAATATTGCTATTACAAAATACGCTTTCTGACTATTTTTGCACTTTTTGCAATTAATGGAAGCGGTGAAAATGAACCGCCTTTATTGTTTTTGTTAACCAAATTTGAAGGGATGCTTACGCAATAAGGTCGAAAACTATAAATTTGAATAGCCTGATTTATCCTTAAACTTTTTTAACTCATATTTTTTTTCACTAAACTTACCAATTAAAATGTAAATCAAAATCATAACGTGTCAGGCCGATGATTTTTTTAAATCTTTTTATCTGCAGTCACTGCATTTGTGTTATTCTTTTATTTGAGATTACTCGGTAGTTTAACCACAATACGAGCTATATTTTTGGGATAAAATTTTTTAAAAGAAATTATTATTTTTTTTGTGCGATATCTGCCTAATGGTTGACTTTTGACCCCATGTTGATAAGGCAAAGTACCATTTATTTTGAACAAGAAATAACCTCTTAAAATTTTTTGTATTGTTAAAAAATACTATACAATAAAACCAGACATGTCATTGCATCATATTTTCTGATTACTTTTTGTTTCTATATCTAATAAAAATATAATTATTATATTGATGAAATAGAACCTAATTAAATAACACTTTACTCTTAAGACAGGGGTTTAGGGGTATAGAATAGCTACATGTCATATTTTACTTTGAAAAAATGTAAAAACGTAAGATAATTGGTAAAAATTATAACAAAATGAGATCCAAATATTTTTTAAGTTTTTCTTAAAATAATTATGACTGGAGGTGTCCCTTTTGAATGAGCGCTTCTTAATTATACTAGCAAACAAAAAATTGTTCACCCAATTCCAACACATATAGGTTTTTAAATACAAGATTAATAGCTTATCCTACTTTGCAAGATATAATATTTTTTTCTAGTCAACATGACGTCTTAGCGATAAATAGATTTATTTATTTTAACAATAGTAATATGTGTTTTAAATGTAAAAGTTTAATCACCAAAATTTTCTGTATCTAGTCCCCCGCCGATATAGTCGCTTGTGGTAAGAGTACCTGATTTCAGATAAACTAGCTTACCGTTAACAATTTTATAATATCTTAAAGTTAATACGTAAAAGCTTAAGAACCAGTTAACATTTAATTCCACGAGCTAAATATAAAAATATTTTCTTTTAAAAATTATAATATAAATTCCCCTAAATTTTTAGCATCGAGAAAATAATATTTACAACTGCTTAATTTAGATTTTTTGGTAGGGTACGACTTTTGCTAAGATATTTGCTGCCAACCTAAGAAAATACCATACAATAAAAACAATATCTAATATAAATAAAATAAAGTGCCAAGATATTGCACATAAATATTTTTGAAGTTTAATACTTCAATAAATAAGGCTACAAAAACCCATTTGGGTTTAGTTGGTCGTTTATACACATAGCATTAGCATTTTTTTTGAAATGTTGAAAAGAGTTGCAAGTTCAGGAAACGGCCAGACTGAAAAGCGCGCGAGCGAGCGATTTTCAGTCGCGCAGTGCAAAGGTTGCATGTTAATTTTCGCCCGCCTGCTGATTGTCGGTGTGGCCACTTGGATTTACACATCAGTTGGGCCGTTCCCTTTACAGTTTTTAAGCGATTTTAGCTGTATCAGAAAAGTGCTTTTATATGGCGGTATTGATAAAAAAATACTATCTCCCACACTAAAAATATGTTTTTCATACATAAATATTGTTTTTTATCGAAACTAAATGTTTGCATTTTTAAATTTTATGCAATATCCTAGGTTAACTTTAAACATATTTTTTCAAAAAATATTTATTTCGAAATAGAACTATCTATATAGAGTTTACTGGTTAAAAAATATTTAAACTTTTTTGATAATATTTTAAATATATATTTTATCTAGATATGTGAACTTCTAATTTAACTGAAAGTGTCTTAAATTATAGACAGGGTTCCTAAAGTTACTAAATCAATAATTTTAACAGCTTGTTGAACTCACAAAAAATAGGCCAATTAAAACATTGGATGAACTTTTTCTTTGACGGATAAACGTTTGTATGATCTATTATTATTATTTTAATAATATGATTCTATGGTAAAACAGTTTTATACCACAGTATAAAGATTAATGCACTAAGATATGGATTCGATCTTCTAATACCAACCTTTACCTAAAAAAATAAATGATGCCTATAAATACATAAATTTTAGTGATTTTTACATCACACTCATTTTTTATTAGTCATTTACATAATCCACGTTCTTACAAAGAATTGTTAGGATTTTTTGGAAAATAAGTTATCTTTAAAAAAACTCTTTTTTTTTGTGTTTTATTTTTCTATTTAACATTGATTAAAATACCGAACAATAAAAATAATCATTATCATTTTTTAAATAGGTGTAAAGAGTCCACAGAAATAATTACAAAGTGGGTGAGGAAAGATAAATTTAAGTATTTTGAATTTTTATCTGCCAACAAGGTACATTTTTAATTCTAAATTAATTTTGTGAATCCTTTTACCTGCATAACATCAATAGAGTCAAGAAATTACGTATTAAACTAGGTCTTTTGTGTTACTACAATTATAGACGTCATATTTAAACAAAACAAGTTATTAATTATTAAAAAATGTTTCAAAGCAATAAGCAAATCTGATAAAAGGATATAAAAATCTTACCAAACTTAGGCCGGGTTTATAAATAAAAAAAAAATAGTATTAGTATTAGCATTAGTCACAAGATTCAGAACATTTAAATTGAAGTCTTAAGAAACGACCTTGAAATTCTCTAAAATCCAAAACTGAAGACCAAAATAGGGAAAAATATTAATTGCTTAGGTGCCATACAAAGGTTAGAACCGGTAACTTTTTTATTTAAATTCCATTCCTTTTTTTAATGTAGCTAATAATTGCCACCAAAACATTTCTAAATTTAAGTTAGGTTAATACTAATACTAATAATAAAATTAAATTGTGATTTATAAACTCAACCTTAGTGATACCGAAATTTGTTAAACCACAAATGAAATTAAAGATCTTATATAAAAAATAAAATAAATATACTGCCAACACCCATATGAACCTTTTTAAAAATGTGGTAAAAGGTTGTCTCAAAAATAATATATATATATTTTTTTAAACTTAAACAATTTTTTTAACCACCTATAAATGTCATAAAACTCTATATACATTGAGAATATGCTCTATATTGGTTAGTCGGATTCATTTATTCAATGGTCTTTTTGTTGGGTACACGCCAAAAGTCTATCTAGAAAAAATTGGACCGCTTTGATCCTGGTCCCGGGGTATAGCGAGCTGACCCTGTTCAGCCGTATTGACCCCTACGAACTGGATGGTCGCCTGAAACAAAATAAAGAAAAACTCCCCAAGAACCCAAAAAATCTAATTGAAAAACGACGTTTCGGTGGCAAGTCGGCCATTTTAGTGTTTAACTTAATTTTAACTCGACAACGGTGGCCGACTTGCGATCGGCCAGTTCATGGGAGCCAATAGGGCTGAACAGGGTCAGCTCGCTATACCCCTGGGACCAGGACCAAAGCGGTCCCATTCTTTCTAGATAGACTTTATTATTTCGACCTTACTTCCGAAAAGTCTAAGAACAGGCAGTGATAAGCATTATAAATAACGTTTTTATAGGGATATTTTCGCTCTAGAAAATAGATAGCAATGCAAATGTGGAAAAAACCTATCAAAACATTACTATTGGACACTAAAAAGAAATATTCTATAGATAAATGAAATAACACATAAGCAATGTAAGGAAAAGGGACAGTCTAACGTGAATACCGGCATGTAAACATTTTGGATTAGATGACTAATCGTACAGCCTTTGTTGTTGTTTTACTGGACAATTTTTCAAACAAGTATTACAATTAAACTTTATGTGGTGTACAAACTTTATTGATTTTTTAAATAGATTTAGGATATGATAAAAGAAGTTATAAAACCAAAAAAAAAAAAAAATCTGCACAAGTGATATAAGTATATAAATAAACTCAATATTATATTTTCTGTCTCAATTACGACAATTAAAAAAAAAAGAAAAATAAATATTTTAACTACTTGTTCAATAATGCAAGGTAACTCTTTGGAAGCTTCCAATAATTGCAAGCTACATTTAATAAAAAAAAGTCAAGAGTATGTATACCCTTAATTACAATTTCTTCGCCGTATACATCGAAGGACAGGCAAATAAAACAAAAATAGAAAAGAGTCTAGTAGCTTCGCAGTAAAGAATGGTCCAATGTAATTGCTAATATTCATTAATAAATTGCTTGCAATTGTAAGCTGCAGCTTGAAATTCCTCTATAAATAAATGAAAGGAGACAGACCTCTCAGTGGATGTAAAATGAAGTTGATAATAACCTTCAACTTAGATTGTAGACATAAAATTCATTTCAGGTTTTCAATGGTCAAATATTTTAGTCGGAATATAGAAGTGAAGGAATAAACAGCTTGAGTGCGTTTGTAATTTTATACGTAATTATTATAGTTTAAGTGGTTGATTGTGGGTATAAACGCCGCGTCTTCTTCTTCGCGCATAGTGGATAAATCTTGTTAACGAACCTGTAAGTGATGTTGTTTATTGTATTCTGTCTACTAAGCTTCATCTTTGGACTAATCTTTTTACAGATATTAAAGGTATCATTAACACTTCCTTCTAATTACTTAACTATCATTAGACAAATAAATAACATGTATATTTATACATTTGTACAGTTGCCAAAGGTTCTTAGCCTTTAGTGGCCCTAACTATCATTCTGTTAATGCCTAACTTTGAATATTAAAAACAAAATTTAATTATTATGTTTATATAGTTAGGGTAGTTATTGCAACTCGTTAAATAACTCATTTTTAATTGTTTTAATTAGTCAGTTGCCAGTTTTAGTAATGTAAATAAATATTTCCACTGTTTTGATTGCTTAACTCTCTTTCTATAATACTTTGTAACATAATGTTTAAATTGTAAAAAGCTTAGTAGAATGACTTTATTTGTTAAAAAGAAATATTTCTATTAAAAAGCAACATAAAGATTTTTACACTTTACCTCAAAATAATGTAAATTTAATTTTTGTTGTAATTGGGTTCCATCTAATGAAGAAACATAACTTTACCGGTTTTTTATGACTTTAAGTTTTATTCTCATTATTTTACTTAACCTTCAAAACCTAATAAAAATACTTTGTGTTCGTTTAAAGACAAATGTTTTTTCTCATGGGTCAACAAATTGACCTTTATAGCTTTGTAGCTAAAGACCAAAGAAATGATTTATTAAATTTTTTGTTGATAAACCGTACTCGTAGTATAAGTGTTTAAAAGAGCAAGAATTCATTTTCCAGTATAAATTCAAATCGATAATAAAATAATTGGCATTTTTTACATTAGAATATGATACCAATAATAAAAGATGCATGCTATGTTTCTGTTACACTTCGTTTAAAATTCTGCAGGTAGGTATGTAGATACAGCTATTTTCAAATGAATACTGCATTAACTATTATTTAAATACGTAAAACGTAAAATAATAGTTTTAACGCGTTTATAAACACTTACATTGTTTTATGGGCACCCATATCACCCTATAGGTAGTATAGCTAAAATTATCACTTTGATAAAATATGTATTTTCAATCACTAGCGTAGCGAGAGGGGGCGGCCCGCCCCAGGCCCCGTGTTCGAGGGGGCCCCCAAAAGGGGGATTATTATGGGGAAAAGGTATACGTTTTGTTACCCCAGATGATGAAGTTGTTCTGTACAAGTGAAAGTGCAAATGGGGACCGAGATCAGAAAAAGGCTAGACAAAAAGGGCCGCCCTTCAGAAGTAAGGAATTTTTTGGTTTGGTTGTTTAGCATTTTTTAAGAGGAAAAAGTATACAAAGGGGAGGGGGAGTTTAAGAAAGTACATAATTTCACATGAAGAGCCCCATTTTGGGGGTGAGGACCTCTTATTTTTTTGCTCTCCACCTTTTTTCCAATGGGCCCCCGACTTGACTTACCGCCCTGGGCCTCAACACCTCTAGCTACGCCAATCACGTTTCCAATCCTAGAAATGTGAAACTTTACCCCCAAAATTGATTATTTATCGTCAGCTAGTATTTGCAAAAGTGTAAGTGTTAAAATTCCTATTTAAAAGAAAGTTAATCTCCTGACTATTCTTTATTTAATGTACGGTTTTTGCGTAAATAAATTGAAACTATTTCTTAACTTGGTCAAATCCCTATCTAATTTATAAATAAATAACAAAGATGATTTTTAACTGTGGAACTTAATTACTAGCGATACGAAGTGCTCATGCAAAGAAATTTTTTTATTTATTTTGGCAAAAACCGTACATAAATAAAAAAATAGGTAAGAGATTAAACTGTTTCACACAAATTGGAAATTCATTTTTTTTAGAAAAATGTAGGCGTACATTTTTTTCTTAAAAATTTTTTACCCCAAACCCCACCTGGACGACACTGGTAATTTTTTTATTTGGCAAAGAAAAATTGCTTTATAGCCCATGTGACAAAAGTTTTTTTCATTTTTAAATTAGGTAAATATATTTAAAACATTTCTTTTTGTTTGGTAATTTAATGAAAGTAAAAAAAAAGGTATCCATTCCAACGAAATACAAACTACTTTTCCTTAAATGAATGCACTTTATAAATTTTAGACGACAACGGCAAATTAATGTTGTCTATTATATAATTAAAATCTGATGTGAATTTAAAAGCTGATGACCTAAATACTAAGATATATTAACACAGTACTTTATTAAATTACATAACTTAATTAAATTTATACGAACTAGTTTTGGAAGTAAACTATATTATATTTGTATTTTAAAGAACACAATAAGTAAGTAATAAATTGATAAACCTATAGCTACAGGGTGTCTTTAAAAACTTTGCACAAAATGTTACCAGAAATTTCTTATGCAGAAATACAAAGATCTAACGCAATTTACCTTTTTAGTCGAAAAGTTTACCGTTTGCGCAATACAAATTTGACACCCTGTATCTCGTGAAAAAATCAACTTTTTGCCGAAGGTAAATTGAATTGAATGCTTAGGATTTTGGTCCCACAAATTTCCGATAGCAGTTTACACAAACCTTTTAGACATTGCTTGGTGTTTTGGGTAAAGCGTGAAGGAATACAAAAACTTTTGTATTAAATAAAACGTTTAATTTAAATTATCTCAAAAACAATTACTTGTTACTATATATACCTTTTTAAGCAAAACAAATACAGGGTGTCCTTGTCCAAGAATATGTGGGCAATCTCTTAGATTACATAGAATAATGTGACAAGTTTATAAAAAATATTTTTCTAAAGTCCTCTTTTTACTGGGATGTGTGCCTTTAAAGGACGCCACTAAAAACCGATTTTTCCTGAATAAATTTTATATCACTTGGTGCGAACTTACCCTTACACAATAATACTAATTATTTTTACACCCTGTATATTAAAGGAACAAAGATATAATTTTAAATAGCTAAAAAAGGTACTGTCTGATATTCATAATGTAAAGCTTTTTCCTGAAACACAACATTTTAATAAAGTAGGGTTTTAATTTAATTTAATAATTTTGTTTGTCGGTTAGACATAGGCTCCCTCTTATTTTATGCATTTCCTAGCTTTAATTATCAAAGATTATGGGATCCTTTACAATGCTGCAACTTTATTTTTGGTTTCGTAAAAATAAAAAAATATCTTTTTGTAAGTTTTTTAGTTAGTACTATTCTTAACAGAATAACCTATATTGGTTTTAGATGCACGTACTAAAAAAACTTATTTTTCTCGTAAACGCTTTAATTTATCGACATCTAATAAAAGTACCTTTTTTAGCTAAGGATTTAAGCTACCCAAAAATACTTATTTCTTTTCTTTTTTTACAGGATATAAAAATAATTAACACTATTGTGTAACGGTTAGTCCTCCCCTGGCGAACTAATAAAGGCAATTTTTTACAAGGATACCATTTTAACGAGTCCTCACGTGTATTTACCACATTAAAATATGTTTTTATTATACCAAGTATTATAATAGGTATTCAAGAAAAAACGTTTTCCAGCGGCATCCTTTACGACCATATGTCTCTGTAAAGGGGGCTTTAGGAAAAAAATATATAGGAACTTGTCACAATATGTTGACGTGTTCTATGTGAATCCGAAAGATTGCCCACATATTTTTGGACAGCCCGTTTATAAAATAATAAAAAAATTACTTTAATTATAATAAACCGAGGCAAAACAAGTTATGACATTTTGAACATAACCAAAGGACTGCAGGTACCTTCATATACAATTTACAACAATAATTTAAGCAGATTTAAATTTACAACCATAAAAAAACGATAAACCTAAATTTGGTAAAAAAATATAATAGTAAAAATAATAAGTTACACATTTGTACACTCTGTATCTCGCAAACGATTAACTAACAAAATTTAGTTGCCTTAGAACTTTTATTCTGACCCAAGGTTTTTGTGGTAGCATTTTGTACAGACCTTTTAGACACCCACTAATTTTGATTTATTTAACTACATATTATCATAGATGTAACCCCTGGGAGGTAAATCGTTGATATTATGTATATATTGAAGCAAAGCTATAAAAGTGAGAACTCATTGGTTGTTTTTAAGTATTAAAGAATTTGGCATATGTTACATTCACCATGATAAGTATTGTAACTTTTTATCCAGCTTTAAATTATTTTTTTTTCAATTTTAAAACCCCTAAATGAAAAGAAAAATGTACCTGATGTCAACATTATTAAATACTTACATAACAATACATGTTTAAAATTATTTTGCTTTTTTAATAACATATATATTTTCTAGTTTTTATTAAACTATTGTTATTAATTGGTTTTTAAATATATTTTTTAATGCAACTCTTTAAAGAATAACTTCATTGTTTTAAAATTGTTATGTATTATTAATATCTGTTATACAATCTTAAATAAGCATTTTGCCTATACCTTGTATATAGAGTATATGGCAAGCCGTTATTTCATTGATATACTTAATTTTTGCTTTTTAAATACTGTATATAAATATACTACAATACCTTACACGTTGCCGTATTTACCTTTAAAATTATAAATCTGTGTTTTGCCATGGATTGTTTAATAGAGAATTTATATGCATGTGTTCAAAAAAATCTACAATATTATTTTTTTAATTTTTGTGAATAGCACATAAATAACTTTAAATTAATTAGATAGCCTAAAAAGAAATGTTCCCTTATCCGATTAAAATTTTATAAAATAGCCATAACCCATTATATTGCATTATTATCTGGACACACTGTACATCTGCATAAAAGATTCATTAGTTTAATTTCCATATAATTTAAATAAAAAATTTACTATTTCTACACAAAATCATTAAAACTTTAAATAAGCATACTAGAGCATACAAAAAAGGCTTCGATACTAACCGACCTTGCTTTTCCATCTTAAATTTTTATTAATTTACATTGAAAATATCTGTTGATCTTATGTTTACAAATGTTTATTAATAAAGGCATCATGTGGGTATTGAAGAACATTTAATGCCTACATAATTCTTAAAACATCAGTGAAGTATTAATTATTATGTAACTAATTCCAGTTAATTTAGTATAATAATATTTGTTTTGATAAATTATGTAAGATAGAAATAAAACACCAAATACTTTAAAGTACCTACATAAGTAAAATGTGAAGAACAACTAGGTAAAAGAATATTAAAATTTTGATACTAAACAGAAAATGAATTATACATTGGTGTAAAAGTTACAACAATAAAAAGATTTTTTTATTGGTTTAAAAACTTATTAACCGTAGTTAGTTACTAGTTACTAGGTATTCATTATTAAGATAAAGTGCCCAAAGTACAAGGTCCGGCAATAGGATTAAACTGTTATGAAAAGATTGCCATGGAGATATTATTTATATGACAAACATCAAATGGTGATGTTTACTGTTGGAGATTTTGTGTTACAATGGCAAATTGGCCAAACAGCCAACGGATCTTTGCTGTAAAATCATTTATCCTGATGCAGTCCATTGTGCAAACTCAGAGAAACTTGCGACGTGAATTGAATTTTCCAGTGCGTGCTAACGTTTCAACAAGGAATGCAAAGCCTAAAGTGTTTTCTACTCGTCCCCAAGCACTTTCTGAATTCAAAATAGCTATTTACGTTACTAGACCGGAAAATGGTATTTTACGGGTCGACGAAAAACATTTACAGGGCGAGCCGTAGGCGAGTCCTGTAGTTTTGAGAGACCCGTAAAATATTTCCGTGTGGACGTATTTGGTTAAAAATGGAGCGTGATAACTTCGATACCGAACTATTTATTGACGAAGTTGAAAAAGAGGAGCTATATGGGATATGGAATCTTCAATTATTTCATCTGGATTTTCCATGTCTGACTCCATTTTGGCAAAATGATGCTTTCTTTACTTTACAATATCTTAAAGTGTCAAATAGTAACAATTGAACTCTGACAATTTTTGTCATGGCTAACAGGATTTTTGATATCAGGGACCGGAAAGTAAATGAGAGACCGGGAAGAAAACTAGGGACCGGAAAGTAAATTAGTCCTGTAAAATAGCATTTTCCGCTTAAAAATTGAGTGGAAAATTCAATTTTCCGGTCAATTAAAAAAATTATTCGTGAAGCGATACATTCGATAAACATAAACGTAGATTTCCTAATGCGTGTTATGCGCCATTTCTACTTTAATTTGCAGCAGTGCATTGAAGAAGGCGGTGGTCAACTTAAGAATGTTATTTTTGCGAACTAAAAGTGAAAAATTAATTTCCAGAATTATATTTTTAGTTTTAGTAACAATAGGTCGAAATATATGTTTTGGTACCTTCACAGTGACCCATTAAAAACGTTCAATCCTATTTACCAGACCTTGTATAATAACAATAAAATATTTTTGTTTGATTAAATTGACCAACAATAATCTTATAGCTGTATAGGAAATTAATAAGGATACCAACAACATAACATAGACAAACATAAAATTGAATATTATTTTTGCCTAATTTTTGTAAAAAACTCTTTTTGATATATTCAGGTTTTCTCAATGTGTAGTGGTACAGCATCCGAATAAAAAGCGACCTTCACCCATCTGGTTACGAGGTGAAAACTATTTTTTATTAAATATGGTATGTAAATAAATGTATTGCGAATAGATTGCCCAAAAATAAATGATTAAATTAAAAAATATATATATTTCACAATTTTTAACATACTTTGTAAAACGTCAACTTCTGTTTTTCGGAAAAGATCACTAAACATCACCAGGAGAAGGGAGGGCGTAGTGAAGATATCAGGTGTATGTTTTTTTGTTAAATGTGTAATTTTAACCGAAAAGCGGCGCGTGACCCTTACGATAGGAAATAAAGATTGAATTAAAGTATTTTTAAGCAAAAATAAACATTTAGAGCCGTGTTGTCAGAAAATTTACGCAGAAAAACGATCTTTAAAAATTGACAAGCATTTAATAAAGAACTTAGGTTTCTTTTATTAATTCGTAGGGGAACATTTTAAATATGTAAAATATATTTATTTATTTTTTAGAATAAACTTAGATTATACCCATTTTTGTTTTAAAATAATATTGTAAAAAAAAATGGGCATGGGGTGGAGGAATAGTTTGAAACCTTACCAACTTGGGGGAGGAAGGGTTAAATATCTGTAAAAAAACATTACGTGATTAATGGACGTTCCCCTATAGCATCTAAGAAAGAGTTTTGTGTTCTTACGTACTGTTGATATCTCCTTTATAATAATTTTTACGTGATTAAAGGACTACCTCATATAGCACCTAAGAAAGAGTTTTGTGTTTTTACGTACTGTTGATATCTTCCTCATAATAATGTTTACTTACGGCAAGCTAGATTAGATTAGATTAGGAGGTGGATATTATATCCTCCATCACTGCGACCTGCTCAGGTTTATTGTGTATCCTCCATCCATATGTTAGAGTACGCTATCCAATCCGGTCTTTTTAATCAGACTCCACAAGCTTGAAACCGGCTCCTTGGTAAATCTTGCCGCTTTAGGTTTTTCTTTATCCAGCCTTGCAAACCGCAGACGACAAAGGGCTTCACAGTACCACACGTGTTCTGCGGTTTCGTCCTCCTCATAGCAAAACCAGCATAGGTTTTTTGCCAGGCCCAGGGGTTTATTTAGTCTGCGATGACCTGTTAGTTGACCCACCATAATTCTTTTTGCCGTTCGGTTCTTATTCAGAAGGTCTTTCGTAAATTCTGTCAAGTAAGCCTTAAAAAAATATTTTTGTTTGACGCCGTCCTGGTGTTCTTATCCACCAGTCTTGGGATTTCCTCATTATCCATGATCTAATAGATGACCTTACTTGCCATGACGTAATACCACAATAGAGCCGAGACCGTTCATTGTTCTGCCAGCCCCCTTCTTTGCCAATTTATTAGCTTCCTCATTGCCTTTGTGGCCGTCGTGTCCTTGTACCCAGGCAAAAGTTAGCTTGTTGGACACACTCACCTCTTCCAGGACAACAACGCAGTTCTGCACCAGCTAAGAGCTGATTTGGCATGAACTAACTGCCCTGATGGCTGCCTGTCCGAATAAATTACTATGTTTTTATCCTCAAACTCTTTCTGATGATTTCCCTAGCACATTTTTCTATGGCTACAACTTTGGCTGTAGGGTCTTGTCCGAGACCCAATTTTATTTTCGTTCTTGGTATGTCCCCATATACAGGGTGTCCGGAAAGGTAGGGTCAAAAATGGGGGTGATAGAGTGAGCCAAAATAATGTTAGTACTTCTATTCTAACTTTGCAGGTCAATATCTCCCTAACGAAGCGATATATAACTTTTTTTTATATGGCTCACTTTATTACCCCTATCATTTTTGACCTTACCTTTCCGAATACCCTGTATACCTGCTCCAACGCCTTGGTCTATTTTGGAGCCGCCTGTATACCAGATTAGGTCGGTTTTAAAGGGAGGACCTGCCACCCAGACCTTTCTGTTCGGTATAATTGTTTGAAAACCTTTGTTTAGCAACAAGCTTGGTACCATTTATTCGAAGGTATCTCACACATACTTCTTGGTCCTCCTTGAATCTCCATTGTATGGCCCTTTCCTGTCTTATAATAGGACTCTGGCCTTGTTTGAGACGGTATTGTACCGTTTTCACTTTATCCTGTATGTCCCTGTAGGTTAAGTAGCACTTCCAGTTCTGCAGTAGGGGTCGACTTCATGGCCCCCGTAATACATAGACAAGCGAGTCTTTGTATACTTTGTAGTTTCCTTATTGAAGTCTTTTGTAGCGTCTTTGCACGGCATGTAATTGAACCGTAGATTTACATTGGTCTGACGACCGTACAACCATAGGTTCATATTCGGGCCTCCCGGAGTCCCCAATACTTTCCGCAAACTCTTCGGCTTAAGCGTGGTCCCCAAGTCAATTTTTGGTCAACGATGAATCCAAAATATTTGACCTCTTTTAAGAAGGGAATTTCCACTCCGTTGAGCCTGGAAGTTCTTAGTCCTTTCAGTGTCCTTTCTTTTGTGAAAGGTATGGTTATAGTCTTATGAGAATTGACTGAGAGACGCTTCTGTTGACACCATTTATCAACGGTGTCTACGGCGTTCTGCATTCTGCCTGATATGTGCTCTAGATGAACCCCACTAATAACAATGACAAAGTCAAGCATACCCCAGGCGGTGTTATCTTTTACAAGTCAATTTGTTGAGAAGTTTATTTTCCAGGATTGCCTAATATAATGGCGATGAAACGCCTCCTTTTGGGCGGCCTCTCCCCACTTTAGCCACCATTGTTACTGTGCCTAAGGTGGATCTTATGACCCTTACGACAAGCTAATGGGGCAGAGGAGTCAACGCCTAATGTCACTGTTACTAGATTATTTTTAGAATTCGAAAACCTTAAAAGTTAACAAAAATAACTCGGCTAACGAAATTGTAGTTAGTTTAGTTTTTTTTAGCTCTTTCTAAAATTTGGTTGTAAAAGTTATCTCACAATTGTTTACATACCTTGTAAAACGTCAACTACTATTTTTATACACGTGCTAATAAAGTAATTAAGTAATATTTTTTAAGTTTAAAATTAAATAATTCTCGTGGCTTTATTACAAAAATTGGAGAACAAAAACATTTTTTTATTCGGTAAGCAGATCGATAAGGGTCGCTTCTAATTCGGATCGTAAAGTATGGTGTCCCATTTTTTACAGATAAATTTATGTGTTTTTATTATAGAGTGGTCATAATTTTTACTTATAACTTTTTACGGTTTTTACAATAAAACCCAAAAGTTGCTGAATTAAACAAACTTCACACACAACACATTCCAGGATTTAGCTTTTTAAAAGATAGAGATATGCGTGAATCTTACTTAACATTAGCATCGAATGTTGTAGTTTTCATAAAAATAGAACATTTGCTTTCTTGATCTTGAAGTATCAGTGGCCATTCTATTATAAATAAAATTATTACGTTTATTTATTTTTTTTTAAATTATTGAACATCTAATTGTAGGAATAATAAATTAAACTAAAAGACACCTATATTTTGTATGAAACAATAAATTTTATTAAATATGTATATGTTTTATTTTTCCAAGATTTAAATATTACATTGCATTTACATTAATTTTCAAAAATCAATAAACTTAAAAGTAAAAATTTTCATCTTTATAATCTAGAAAAAACTAAGGGTTTAGACTTAAAGCTGGACTGGTAACCATATAGATATTTCTAGTTAAACAGTTTATAATAATCAAATTTTGTCAACAATAATTATCATATATTTATTCTATTTTAAACAAACCTGAAACCTGAAGGTATGCACTGTGTAAATAAAAATTATTTGTCAAAATTCTACTAATTTTATATTATTGGATTACCTTGACATTATAGTAATTTATTGTGAGTTATTTACTTTAAAAATCTAATATAGATATTGGTATTTTTTTATTAGAATTTTGGTACATGCATGATGTTATAAAAGAATTATTTACGTTTGAAAATCAAATTTTAGAAATAGATAATAAGGACCAACTACAATTCGTTAGCCTGTTATTTTTGTTACTTTTAAAATGTAAATTAAGGTTTTCAAATCCTAAAAACAATATTATAACAGTGGTAATAGGCGAACACTCCTCTGTTCCATTAGCTTGCCGTAAGTAAAAATAATTTTGTGGGAGATATCAACAGTACGTTAGAACACAAAACTCTGCCTCAGGTGCTATTAAAAAAGGTCCATTAAATTTTCTGTTTTTGGTTTTTTGACAAAGTTTTAAATCTCTCCTCCCCTAGTGATACTTAGTGAGGTTCCAATCTATATCTCATGCTCACACACGTGTATTTTTTGGTAGAAAATACAGTGTGTCCACGGATGTTAACTATACCCGTATTTTTTTATTTTTAATGTTTCGAAAAAGGTTATTTCTTAATTTTTTTTCTTTGTCTAATATGCCTGAAACTGTAATACACATTTTCCTATGATATACAGGTTGCTTCAAAATTGCGAGAATATAATTTGGAGAAATGAAAAAAATTGGAAAAATGTTTTTTTAAGCAACTTAATTAAAAAGTAATACAAAAAGCTTATACACTTTTTTCCTTTCTACATAAAGTGATATTTCAATATGTTTTTGTTCTAGTTAGTATAAATATTACGATTACACTACCCAGATTACAGTCTATTGAAATCCGCTCTAATATATTTTCTCTATTTTGTTGAAAAAGAGCAGTAAACATTTTGTTGTTTTAATAATAATTTTTACAAGAATAACTCAACTCAACATTTGAGTTGTTTGGTATTTTTTCATGAAAATTAGAAAGACAAATGAAATGGGAAGTGGCACATTATTTTAAATCTACTAACGGGTACGTTACAACCCTAGAATATAAAGTCAATATCTTTACCTACTACAAAATGACGATACTTTGAAAATAACTAAATACCTGATTAGGATGGCCATATTTCCTAAAATAATAATGTTCGATATACTTAATGTGGTATTTCCTAAAGCTCCTTTAAGATCTATTTAATGGTGATATGAGGTAATTTTCAAAATACAGCCATTTTATAGAGGGTAAAATTTCTGACTTTATATTTTATGGTTATAAAGTACTCGTCAGGAGCTTTAAAATGATCTGCTACACAATCCCCTTTCTCATTATTTTTTGTTTTCAAAATAGCGCCCAATTCTCAGTTATATTATCATTTCTTGCCTGAAATTTGGTTTCTGTTGTCTTACTAAAGTTCCTAAATTTTAATTTAAAAGTACCAAACAATTCAAAAGTTAGGAGGAAGGTAATGTTAGACTAGCACTATTTATGTTTTCTACGTAACGTTCAACAAGCTAAAAACACATTTGGCCTATCACTCTCTAAAGATTTAAACTACTTTAGATTTACAAAAATAAGAATTCCAAAACTGAAAGAAAAACGCTGGATGCCTGTTATAGAAATCCAGAGTAGGCGAAGTTGATTATTTATTTTATTTAAATGTCAGCTGGTTTCGAGCACATATTTTACTCCCTATAAACACCTACATTCGATTTAATATCTGAATAACCTGCTTCATGAATATCTTAACTTAAGCAACAGACAAGGACCTAGTGGTTCTCTTTCATACCTCGCGATGACGACAAATATGCAAATTTAATGTTGTTGAAAAAATAATCGCAATATTCTTGGAGCTGCTGCTTGATCGCGTTATTAAATATTTGTGAAGGTGACAGCAAGATGCTTTCAGTTGGTTACTGGCTCATCAAAAATATATTGCGTAATTTGTAGACACTTGTCAATATCATGCAGTTTTGGTTCATTGATTTACATGTTTAATCCTAAAAGTGAGTGATTAAGTATTACCAGGTTTGTGATAATATTAAAGTTACTAGTGATTAAAACTAGAAGAAAACATTAATCGCAGCTACAGTTTTAACTGCACATATGCTCATGGGTATATACTAGGTAATCACATAATCATTATTTTTTGTATTTGAAAACTTTAAAACTATTCTTTTTATCAATTTTTTTGTATTTATTGATAGCCAATATATTATTAAAGAAAAGAAGCTAAACCGACGATAAATTAAGTAACTAAAAATTTAAAAATAATGAATAGAAAGAAATCAAAAACATGAAGTTGGATAATAAGATGTGCGCTAAAATACTAAATGTTAACAACTAAACAGACACATGCTTTTCATACTTTATTACCAAATGTTATTACCCAGCTTTTTTTTCAATTCATCATTTTAAAAGTTTTAGTTGCTTCATTAATTTTGTAGTCGGTTTAGTTTTTTTAATGTTTATTTTTGTCTTTCTAGTTTGTTTTTATTATTTTTTATACATTATAAATTTTTCATACACCAAAAATCACTACTACATACCCAGTACTTTTTTCTCTCAAGTAAACTGTTCGCACAAAACGGCAATGATGTCTCTCATGGGTATAAATTGGGTATAAACGGAAACACCAAAATTAAATACACGCAATTACACAATAAAATAAAATTTAAAAAGATGACTTACGTAAATGATAAATTATGACTTATTAGAAAATTTTAGCGTTACATTAACTATTCTAATTGTTTAAACAACGATCTTAGATTAATATCAGAACATATAATTACTAGAAGCAGCTTTGTCATACGTCAGAGAGGAAAAAATAACTCTAATATATTTCCCTCTCGCGTTTCTGACATTGTTTTCTTATGGGACTACCGCGGAAGTAGGAAACTCTTTTGCATAAAAACATATTTTTTAAATGGGTCTATAATTGATGTAGTAGTAATCGGTGTACATACTTTAAAAAAATCATAGGTGTCGAACATATAATTTCCCCCTTTTCTTGAAGTCGGTTAAAAAAGTACTAACCTTTGTTGAGGTAGGTGTGTAAAAAATGAATTACTTGTATTGTATTATATTAAATGGGGTCGTTCGGCTTCAGCTAGTACTTCTCCCAGTTCGTCCTAGAAAGATCTTTTGTGGATACCCTACATTAGTTAAACCCCTCGATTCCCAAACTTTTCGCAAAGTTGGAAATGTTTTGGGGAGCGAGCTTTTTATCTTTTGGAGTCACAAACGCTCTTTTGAAATCTTTTAGCCTTTGGCATGAGGATTCTGTGCATTGGCATAGTATATGCGCTGCAGTATCGCTCGATCCATCGCAAACTAACAGTAAAAGAATATGATAGCTAACGCAAAGTTATTTTGTGCTAGAGCATTCGTTGTCGGTATTTTTAATCTTTTTAAGGGGATCCTTAGTGGGCCGTGACGTGGGAAGTTGCTCTGAGTTTGTTCTTTTGAAGCTCTAATAGCTTTTTAGTCTCCTTAGGCGATTGTGAGATAGATCTCTTCGCCTGTTTTTGACCTGGAGAGTTATTCTGGTGAGTTTATTTTTGCCTGTTTCCGTTCTCTGAGTTTTTCCCTTGGTGGCCTCTCGTTATGCCGCAGAATAGTTTCGGTCCTTAAAATGGACCTTGGCTAGTTGATCGGTACTTTAGTTGTCTTTCACTCGTTCATGTCCTGGCATTCACGTTAGAGTTACTCTGATGTTTGTGGCCAGCCCATTAAGTGATTGTCTTGCAAGCCTTGAGTCAAAACAGTCAAAGCGAAAGCCTTTAAGTGTGACTGTCGGATAAGTTGTAGATATTTGCTCCCCTAGCCTTTTAGGCGCAAATATCGATAGATATCGAAATTAATGACTTATTAGTTACAATACTTTAAAAAAATTAAAATTTTATTACGACAATCATTATTTTTTAAAGATATTTTTAATAAACCTACCAAAGTTTCTTTCTATTAAATGACAATGCCCATATTTTAATTAAAATTTTAACACCAATATCGGACTTTTTTGATACATTTTTAACAACCTGTGAGGTTGTGTTGAGAAACTATTAAGCAAAACCATTTTAGTGCTACGGCACCAGGACCCATCTTGGGAAGTATAAAGCAGGATTTTTTAAATAAATTGTATAGCTATTTCTTACATATTTGCTTACTTAATTAAAGTTAACCCTTTAAAGGGCAAAATTTTATAAAGTAACATTATATTTTTCTACTAATTAAATTATAATAATTAATTTTAATATTGTCTAAAAAATATTTTTTAAACAATGATAATGTTTTAAAGTTACACAAACTAAAATTGTAATAAATTGTCCCCTTAAAAGACATGTTGTTGGGTAAAAACCACTTATTTTTATACTTGGTATCCTTGAAACTTTAAGATATTTATAACTTTTACATTTCTGACCATATAATTATGTTTAAAAACCGGTCGAAATAGCTTTAACTTAAAGTCCAACAAAATTAAATACCAAATGTATCGAAGAATATGGTAGGATGGGCATTTTTTGTCATACCATTTTTTTAAATAAGAAAACCACCATTTATTTAATGGCAGATTAAAATGTAATAACCAGCCTTGGATTTTTCATACCATAATCAATTTTATTATAGTTGTCAAGTAGATGCATCAATATCCCGACAACCATAAAAACTAAACTGTTAATTTGAAAAACATTGCGAAATGTGTTATCTAGAGTTTATATACTATTGAAAAATTTAAAAATTAGCACATACCTTCGGTAGTTAAGAAATAAAAACAATAGTACAGTTTTATTTTTATTTCTTATAGCTTAATTTCTAAGCATAACAAAATATAAAAACAACTTCCTTATAGTACTTTTTATGTTCTTTATATTTTTCACCCCTAAATGGTAACATACATTTATTTTTATATTTTTGAAGCTTTCTTTTTTAGAATATTACTTAATACTTAAACAAAAAATTTAATTATTTTTTAAAAATTTAATAGATAAAAATCATAAATAAAAAAAATAGATGCGTTAAAACTTTAGATCCTTAGTAAAATAGTCACATTAATACTAAAAAAGTATCAATAAAATATCATTATCATCTACTTGGTGACACTGGCGTAGACAGTGTTTTCAAATTTATTCTTTTTAAAAACTGGGACATGGACCCATACCAAATATAGGCATATCAGATGCTAGTTACCTTCAGGGAACACTTTGTTAAAAACAAAAATATTTTTGGAATTTGCGATAAAAAGTGGATTTTTGGTTTCCCTCTCCCCTTCAAGGAAAACAAAATCCATGTTTTAAAAGCGAATAGTCTTTTTGTATTTTTTCTGTAAATTAAATCAAATTTTATGGATAAATTGTAATTTCACTTTACAATAATTTTCCTATGCAAGATTTTCAGATGTATCTAATTGGAAAAAAGGTAGATATTTTTGCAAAACTTTTGAGTTAACTATAACGTTTGATTAAATCTACGAAAAAAACGATTGACATTTAACATTTTAAATCCTAAATGCTAAAAAAACTTATGTCTTTTTAGGGATAATAATTTACGTAAATAAAAATATTTTTTTATAAATTATTAGTTTTATAATAAACAAATGAAAATTTAGCCAACTTCTCGGCATTGTAGAAAATTTTTATTTATATAAAAATAATCATTAAACTTTAACTAAATGATGGTCAAAGAAAATTTTGGTGCTTTCCTACCATAAAAAAGTTATAACAGCTTTAATTTGCCAGAAACTGGTTTTATTTAGCCTAGAACACCGCAGAAGGTAAAAATTTGTTCGGAAACTCGGTGTAATGCCGCCGCCAGACATTGGGCCAACTACGACAAACTTTGGCAAACAACCATTGTGTGGACGGGTAGTTCGTCTACATTCGTCTTCATTGGCCCAACTTTTCTTAAGTCTGCTTGCTTACAAGTAGTTTGCCAAATGTTTCGACAAATAGTTCGGCCACAGTGTGGCGGCAGCATAAGACACAGCGCTTGGAGTAACCCGTCCTCCTTGGCCGCTGTTTAGTACCGGTCTTCGGCGCATTAAAGCCTTTATATCTTTTTTCTGGTAAGAGGGCACCAAAAATTGTTTTGTGTTGTTATTAAGTTATTAGATTAAGGAATATTTTTGTATAAACAAAACTCTTCTACAACATCGAGAAGTTAACTAAATTTACATTTGTTAGTTATAAAGGTACTTATTCGTAAGCAAATTATTTGTTTTTTAAGTTTTTTTTCTGTTTCTCTACTATTCCTTAGCACAAAAATTAAATAACTTTAAAATGAAGTAATTATTGGCTAATATATTAAATTTTAAAAAATAAGTACTGGAAATTTTTATTCACTCCTAAATACATTTTTAAAAAGTTAAATTTTTAAAAACCGTTTTGGTATGTTACTTTAAACCTAGGAAGCAACCAAGATATATTAATAAATACAATAAAATCGGATAGTTGATTTTTAGTGGACCGCTTAAGAACTTTTTAACTCATTACAAATTTAAATTCAGTGACAATCAAATTGCGCTTTAGCCAATATCTACCAGTTTCTCTTGTTTAAAATTTGCAAACCAAATTATTACATTATATAACCCGTTTATTTTTTCTTTTTATTTTGGTATTAAATAAAAATATTATTTATAAATAAAAATGTTTATTTATAAAAATATTTTGATTTAATACCAAAATAAAAAGAAAAAAGACCAACATTAACAAACAATGTGTCTACTAGAACATACAGTTAGGATATTTTATTTCTTTTTAATTAAATAAAAAACAATTAATAAATAATTATTTGTTTTCATTATTGTCCTAAAGTCTAAATACTTATTTACGTAGGTCTCTAAAGAATTTTAAGTATCAGGCTTTAAGGATATCTTATTCACATTTTGAGTAAATGCTTTTTGATCTTTAATGGTAGGTTTACATCTGACATTTATTGCATGATATTTATGTTAGACATACATTTTTGACCGTTTACATTAGTCAGATTTGTCTGTCTGAGATTATTATCATGCAATAAATGTCAGATGTAAACTTAGTATAAAACCATGCATGTAGTTTAATTTTGCGATATTAACTTTACTTTTGGAATTATATTTTTAAGACAAAACAATGAGTTATGTATACTTATAAAGGGTATCCGTATGAATCCAAAATGATATTAGTATTTCATATAAAAAAATCTTTGTTATATAGTTATTGATCTTTTATTTAAAATTTAAAAAAAAACTAAATTCAATTATTATTTTTGAATTGTTGCCCCAATACTAATGATGTTTGGGCAACTAAATAAGCTCATATAGTTAAGACCATATTTATTTCATTCTGAAAGCGATGCCGCCCAGTACATAAACAATGATAAAGCAAATAAAACCTTTTGTGAACAATGATTTATTGCAGCAAAAAATATTCAACCCGACGACTACGCCACGCGTTACAGGGTTTATGGTACGCCAGAGACGAAATAAGAGATTGTTTTTTAAGTACGTGGTACGTGTTTTTGCAATATTTTTATTTATTTATCTAAAAATATGTAATCAGGCTCTGTCAGAGGCTATGTGCTTTCGAAGAGGTTTGTTTACTTTATCATTTTTTGTGTACTTGGCGGCATCGCTTTCAGAATGAAATAAATATGGTCTTAACTATACTTATTTTTCTTTCCATAGGTAGACGGCAGTTCAGTAGGTCAGGATTAATCAGGGTGAAACAATTTTTTTCATTTTATGTATGTATTTTTGACACAGGTTGCTTTAACTTTTGGATTTCTTTATCTTTTTTCTACTAAAAGATTATTAGAATTAATATATTGGACCGTTTTAAAATTATGGTAAAAACAGTTTTTATCTGTATTTTATAGTTTAAGAGTCTCACAAACACTATTTATAAACATTTCAGAATAATGATTTTATCAAAAAAAAAAAAAAAAACTTTTTATTACATACACAATGCAGGTATGCCTGGATTTTAAATGCGATTTTATAAAAACGGTTCAGAATTTCAATTTAAATAGAATATACCTTTAAAAAAAGAGATAAAGGAATTAAATGGTCAAAGCAAAGGTCAACTATGTGAGGTCAAAATGTGTTAAAAATGCATACATAAAATGAAAAATAATAATAAGGTTATTAGGTTGCCCAAATATTATTGGTACTATCACAGAAAAAGTTATAATTAAATATATTTTTTTATTCTTACTCTAAAAGTCAGTAACTCTTTAACGAAGAGCTATAGAACGTTTTATTATATATTAGCTTTTGCCCGCGGCTTTGCACGCGTTAAATTTGCAGTAAAACAATTCCTTTTTCCTATACCGTAAAGATTTTAAATCTTATTATATACATATAAACCTTTCTCTTAAATTACTCTATCTTTTAAAAAACGCATTAAAATCCGTTGAATAGTGATAAGAAACTTAATAAAAAAAATTGGTATCCCCTGTATAATATATTTTTTTAAATACTAATAATTATTTTGCCAATCTTTATATTTAAGCAATTTTGTAAACCTCTAACCCTAAGTTTAGTTACATAGTTAGAATGCATTTAAGCTGTAAGGGTTTTTTTATATAACATTATTTTGAGCCACCCTGTGTGGCAATTCTATATTTTTTTATAAACCATAGAAACCTGTGAACAATTTCTATAAACTTTTTTTTAATTGCAATAGTAACGTCAATATCAAATTTTAAATGTAAACTACTATTTAAACACTCTGTATATGTTTTTTTATATTATTATACATATAAACTTTTCTTTTAAATCACTTTATTTACTTACAACCCGAACTTAAAACCCGAATTAAAATTTGTTAAGTAATAATAAATTTTAAATGTAAACTATTTTTTAAACATTCTGTGTATGTTTTTTTATATTAATTTTGACATATAAACCTTTCTCTTGAATCAGTCTATCTATTATAAAGAACCGCATCAAAATCCGTTGAGTTATATCGAATTTTAAATGTAAACTATTTTTGTAAACACTCTTTATAAGTTTTTTTAAAATATTATACATATAAACATTTCTCTTGAATCGCTCTATCTATTTAAAAAAAACGCTATAAAGTCCGTTGAGAATAGTAACGTCAGTATCGAATTTTAAATATAACTATGTTTTTAAACACTTTATATATTTTTTTTACATTAATATACATATAAATCTTTCTCTTGAATCAGTCTACCTATTAAAAAAGACCGCATCACCATCCGTTAAGCAATATTGAATTTTAAATGTTAACTATTTTTTTAAACTCTGTATATGTTTTTTGACATTATTATACGTATAAACATTTCTCTTGAATCAGTCTACCTATTAAAAAACCGCATCATAATTCGATAAGTAATATCGAATTTTAAATGTAAACTATTTTTTAAACACTTTGTATATATATATTTTTAAAATATTATTTTACATATAAACATTTCTCTTGATTCACTCCATCTACTTTAAAAAATGCACTAAAATCCGTTGAGAATAGTTACGTCAATATCAAATTTTCAATGTAAGCTATTTTTTAAATACTCTGTATATGTTTTTTGACATTATTATACCTATAAAACTTTCTTTTAATTTACTCTGTCTATTAAAAAAAAACGCATTAAAGTCCGTTGACAGTGGTAACGTCAGTATCAAATTTTAAATGTCCGCTATGTTTTAAAAACTCCGTTTTTTTTAAATGATAATACATATAAACCTTCCTCTTGAATCAGTCTTCCTATTAAAAAACGCATTAAAATACGTTGAGTAATTTGAGTAATATCGCATTTTAAATGTAAACTATTTTTTAACACTCTGTATATGTTATTTTGGATATTATTAAACATATAAACCTTCCTCTTGAATTACTCTATCTATTTAAAAAAACCGCATTACAATCCATTGAGAGTAGTAACGTCAATATCGAATTTTAGTTATAGTTTATCCAAGATAGCCGATTCGTACCCCTTCGTTGGGCAGCAATGTCTGAACTTTTTGTTACGGAAACCACAACAGGGGTTTATATAGGGATCATAGTAAAATATAGTTTATACCACTCCTGAATAGTGTAAATTTCTGATTGTGAAAGAATTTTTATGATAGGTGCAGTACTTCCGAAGATTAGCGGCTACAAACAGACTGACAGTTACAAACTTTTCCTCTTTATATATTAGTATAGATTTTATTATATTACTTTGGCTTTCTTCATTACCCCTATCATTTATGACCTTACCTTTTCGGACACTCTGTATAAAGATGATTATTCGAATAGATGTCATTTTTTTATTGTAAAAGATTTACGCTAATATTTTGGAAACAACAATATTTATCTTGTAATTATTTATGCTCTCTTCAAAATGTTATGGGGCTGTTGGATAAAATTAATAAAAGTATAAAAGACAGACATATCAAATGTGGTATTTTTTTAAAGCTTTTGGACGATCTTTATAAAATGCAGGGTGCTGCATTTAAAAATTTCATACTATTTCCCCTAACCTGTATATCTTAGGAGATAATTCAAATTTGATAATTATTTTGATAACTACAGAATCATCGCAATAAACTAATATTTTTGTTAATTTTGTGGGAAAAAAGAAAAACAGTTAAAGGGGTGTAAATTTATAACTGGACTTCCGGTAGTATTTATACCTACTACTTACAAAACTGTAAATAATTTGTTTAATTAAAAAGTTGCACTAATTAATTTTGGGTCATGAGGATCCTGGATGATAAACACATTTATAATTAGCTCTATAACAACTTTTTTTTTTGCTTTATTGCAGAAACCCAAGCTTCAAAACAGTTACCGTCAGTAACTTTAGAGTAAAAATATCTGTTTTTAGAAGTGTTGCAAATAATTGCAATTCTAAGTATAATAGCCAATACTACAATAAATTTGCTACAAAATAGCAATAAATTGCAAATATACTTAGTGAATTTGTCAAAACAAAACAATAAATAAAAAATATAAAAATCTGTATCATTTTCTTTTAATTAGAAAAACCAATCGATGGACATCAAATCATTAGATCCCCAAGACGTAATTAATAAGAAATGTACATGTTTTTGTCGCCTTAATCATATAAGACTCAGAAAAACACTTTTTTTATTCTAACATATCGAATCTAATGTAATACCTGCAATTTGTTATACTTTAATGCAATAAATTCTAATAATGAGTAGATACATACAAATCTATGATTTTGGAATGAAATTATTTGGTTAATTTGGTGATATTTTTACTAAAGATGGGACCATGCAAAAAAAAGTGCAAGAAAAGGAAGAAGTGGAGGTGGAGGCAGTTAAAATAGTGTAAAAACCAACTAAAAATGAATCGTGATGATGAAGTATCTTAAGCACATTTACAAAAAGTTATTTATGGAAGCAGTGGTTACAGGTGGCATTCTAAACTTTTTTTAATATACACGGACAGGGAAAAATTGTTTTTTTTTATCTTCCTTAACCTAAAGTGGCAAAAACTGAGTAGAAAGCTTGGCAATTTTATTTTGACGACAACATGCTGCATGAAATTGTTTCTTATACAAACACCGATTCAAATACAAAAACCGGTAGAAATAAGATATATTTTTATAGGCACAAAGATATACAAGGCAGACTAATAAAACAAAATTTAAAGACCCAATGCTTTACTGCACACAAATAATGCTTTAAAGAATATTTATAAGAATCTAACAAAGCTGTGCAAAAATAAATTTTCCAAACAAAAGTACTTAGATAGTATTTTTGTTGTTTAAAATTTGAAATACCAATAATTCTTCATAGGGTTATATGCTGTTGTTGTTGTCGTTTAAGGGAGAAATATTCTGGAGAAAAGCTAAATAATATATATTTTTTAAATTTATATTTCCAGAAAACATATAAATTATTAAAATTTATTTTTATTAATATTAATTAATCGTTTTTTAAACAACATAACTTTTAATTATTTTAAATAGTAATTGCTAAACAGGGTGTTACAAATTGGATACATGAGCATTGCTATCTCGGTAATTATAAGATATAGAGAGTTGGTTAAATTAAGAAATTTAAAAAATCCTGTTACTTCCGGAGATATCTGGAAAAACCCGAAAATTCAATTATCCGTTTTGTTTTTTAAGCTCTGTTAGTAATTATTTTGAAAAACCAATAGCACTTTCTTAAGGCATTCTTCAAGAAAATATTTTAATTTCCCGGATACAACGTTTTGCTTCTTAGCTACCATCATTAGCTTCATTATTTTTAATACGGACTAGGATGATGGTAGCTAAAAATAAAACGTCGTATAGGAAAAATAAAAATATTTTTATAGAGCATAAAAAGTGCTCTAAGAAAGTGCTATTGGCTTTTTAAAATAATTACTAACAGGGGTTTAAAATATAAAATGGATAATTGAATTTTCTGATTTTTTCGATAACCGGAATTTTTTAAATTTTTCTTTGCACAATTATTCAGCATTAGGATACGCAATTTTTTCCTATTTTAACCAACTCTCTTACTCTTATAATTACCGATATAGCAACGCTAATACATCAAGTTTGTAACACCCTGTATATAGAATTGGAAAAATTAGTTATTTTTATTCTACATATATTTTAATACTACGATAAAGAAACTTATTAAAAAAATGTATAAAATAATATGTATCACTCAGACAATTTTGATTTTTACAAGGACATTCAAGGCAGGCATGAAATATAACAAGTTTTAAATACCACAGTACTTTTTTCTTGTATAATTTGCATATTTTCTTTCTTAGCAAGGTGTTAATTAGTATCGATTTTATTTGATATGTTGGAAATATTTAATTTAATTTAATATTTTAAGTACCAGAAAAATTTCAGCTTCATTTAATTCTTCATAAAGTAGTTATTTGGTTTAAAGATATTTAAAGTTTAAATAAGAACCACACCTCATTTTTTATATTAGAATTGGCGCTTATACTGCAAGGTATTTTTCTGATTGTTCCTTTTCATATTTACATTCTACTATCGTTTACGCAAAGTAACCTTGTAACTTTATACAGTATTAACCTTTTATAAACGAAAAATCATGTAAATTAACGCTTTGTTGTTATCCAAAGGTAAAATCTATTAGCGGTCATTCTATAGTAATTTAGAGTGGACACCTGTATGTTCAGTATAGGCGTTTTTGCATACACCTATTGATATACGGGTATTAAATTTTATTTTTGTTGCTTAATGTAAGTAAAAAAGGTGCATTGTTTTGTCCTTTTTTGGTCAGATCTGATAACACTTTTGGAAAAATAAACCGAATTCAAAAAAAATTAAAAACTACCTAAAATATAAAAAAGGGAATAAAAAAATAAAGTAGGATAATAAGATAATATGCGCTAAAGTACTAAATGGTATTAACTATTAAACATTTTTTTTAATTTCGATACTCTATGTTATTACCCGATTTTTTTATTCATTATTTTTAAATTTTTAGTGACTTTTTTGAAGTAGGTTTATTTTATTTTTAATGTTTGTTTTTTATTAATATTAATATTTAATCAATAAACATACACTTTAAAACACAACTAGAACCTTTTTCTCTCACGTTAACTGTTCGCAAATAACGGCAATGCCAGTATTAGCCATAAATTAAATATAAAAGGAAATATCTGACAGACAAAAATTATATACAAAAAATCACACAATAAAAAAAAATGAAATATTAAGTAAATGACAACCAAAACAAATAAGAAAATTTTGACGTCATATTTACTACATAGAGGCAGCTTTGCCGCACGAACAACATACGCCAAAGAGAAAAAATAAGTCTAGTACGTTTCTCTTTTGCAAACCTAAATTATTTTTTATGGCACCACCGCGGATGTGCACTCTTTAAAATAAAAAAGAATTTTTAAAATCGGTACATAATTGACGAAGTAATCGGTGTACAAACATAAAAAAACAAAGGTGTCAAACATAGATATAACCCCTTTTTTAAGTCGGTTAAAGGTATTTTTCGGGGAATATTTTTTTCTTTAATTAAAATAACAATCATTGTATATTTTCTATTCTTAGATTTTTCTGTTTATGCTTATGCATTGTGTGCATATGTGTTTTAAAGAGCGGTTACTTACCTTTTGCCGCCACACATTGGGCGAAGTTGTGCCGAAACTTTTTTCCAAAACATTTGGCAAACTATTTTTAAGCAAGCGGATCGAGAAAAGTTGCCAATCAAGGCGAATGTACACGAACTACCCGTCCACACAATGGTTGTTTGTCAAAGTTTGTCGTAGTTGGCGTCGGCATAAAATCTTCTCTTGTCTTAAGTAAAATTGGTAAAAATATTTCTTGGACTTGCATTGTCTTTATTTAATAAAATACACGACGCGTTTCAACTAGTAGGTATCTCCAGCCGTTTTTTGTCGAGTAGTCTTATTTGTGAATTGGTATTCAACGTTTCGGTTTTAACTAACATCATTACTTGGAAACGATTAAGATGTACACCATCCGAAATGTTATGTACCAGTTAACACATAAAGACAAGGAAGGTCCAAGATTTTAGTGTTTTGGAATTATAACATTGTTTTTACCTTCAAAGAGTTGTTTTTGCTACCCTTATAATCTACAAGAAAAACAGATAATACCACCTTTAAAACATTAACCAAGGATCATTCAATTTTTTTTAATTAGTATTTTAGACAAACGGAGTTTCATCTCACAATAACGTGGCAAAAAGGTCCTTTGTTTAATATTGATAAATTAAAGCGTTTTCTACATAGAAAACTGTTTAAAAGGGACATTAAAAAAATATAATTATATTAGGTTACTCTGCTAGAATTGGCACTTTATTGTCGTGAAACATTATTAAATAAAATCGTATTTGAGCAAAAAATTGTTGAAAACGCCTAAAGGGTTATATGCACTTGTAACCCAAAAAAGGCGTTTTAATGATTTTTTTATAAAGAGATACTTTGTTACAAATCATTTAAGAACCAGAAACCCGAAAAATTAATTTTATTGAAAGATGAATACAGGTAATGATTGAAGCAATAGTCAAAGTTTTGATTTTTCACAAAATAACAACTTCCCAGAGAAAAAAACCGTTTTCGTCAAAAAAATTTATACTTTAAGGTGACCTACAAAATCTAAGTTACTCTAGATGCCCTATTTCCTTAATCATAACCTGACCAAATCATCTAAGAAGATTGTGTGAATTTTTTTGAAATGTTGCCCACAGATTTTGAAAAAAACCGTTGTGGGAAAAACGCGTTTAAAATTTTAAGAAACCTTAGATAAATTTATTTACAAATACGTGCATATCTGCAAAAATTTTTGACTGATCAATTTTAAATTTTCAGAGAATATACTTAAAGACATGTGCACTTGAAATATGTTAAAAAATCGCACATAGATATAACCCCTTAAGTTGGCGATAGTTAACAGGAGGGTTTTTTAGCTAAGGGTTAAAGCTATCAAAAAATACGATTATATTTTTCCTTTATTATACAAGAAGTAAAAATTATTAGCTTCATTGTATTAGGGTTAGTCAGACCCTGGCGAACTAAAAATTCAAATATTTTACAAGAACGCCATTTTAATAAGTCTTAATCAATATTTTTTATATTAAAAATATACTATTATACCAATTACTATAAAAGTTAGTCGTAAAAACCTATTTTCACGTTATAAGGGGACATATATTTTGGATGATTTACAAAAAAATATGTCATATTATTTTCATGTGTTCTATATGAATTTAAAAGATCGCCTTCATATTGTTGGAAACCCTGTATAAGAAACATAATTTAATTCTTAACCTTAAAGTAAATACATTTTGTGCTTGAAACCTGACCACATTATAAATATAGTCCTGTACGATCTTCGACATTTTTTAGGGTTTGATTAAATTATTAAAACGCTCCTTTATTAATGTATACGTTGGAAAAAGATATAAGCCAAGTCGATATCCCTTTTTATTAGCTGATAGGAGAAAAACGTATTTTAATTGGTTAATTTACAAGTATAAACTAATTGGATTTCTGCAAGTAATTGCTATAGAAAACGGTTATCAAAAATATATGTTAATCAAAAAAGAATAAAATTGTGCTACCTGTTTTATTTCCGATTTTGTTATTTTAAATCTTAGAATTTAAAACAACTCTGTTTTTTTAAGGATTTAAAATATATATACATATAGAGAATCAAATATATTAACTACAAAACAGAACTTTCAGATATAGGCTTGGATTTTTCAGAGAGAATGCTCTAATCCTAGCTTGTTTATTATTAAAACTAAAAATATCAAATTAATTACTAAAATATCTTTTAGATTAACCAAATTTTTAAATCAGATTCATCTATCAAGCACTCTGACAAAAGTCGCACTTTTCCGATATTATATTTTGTAATCTTTAAACCACATAACGTTAAAAAACTACATATACATATATTTTACAATATTTTGCCATAACATTTACTTTAAAAACAATTTTAAATTAAAATGTATTAAAGAAGATTAAAGGAAACAAAAATTTAAAATATGTTTTAATTTTTCTTTACCGTACACTTTTTGTTTGAAAATTATGTTGTATTTAACAAAAGCCATTTACGATAAAGATTAAAAGAAAAGAGGTATTTAAAAACACATGTACTATAAGCTCTCCAAATAGGTAATAGGATTGATGCCAAATATAATGACATGAGAAAAAGTGACAGCTAGTCATCTTTTTTGAATCAAGTCTATTTCAGTTATTTTTGTAAGAAAACTTGTGTTTTAACAAACCGTTTAAAAAACAACTTATTTAAATTACTATTTCAATTATTTTTGTAAGAAGACTTGTGTTTTAACAAACCGTTTAAAAACAACTTATTTAAAGTACTATTACAGTTATTTTTATAAGAAAACTTGTGTTTTAACAAACCGTTTAAAAAACAACTTATATAAAATTTCTTTAGGTTGTTGTAATCATCAGCTTGGTAACACAAATAACGACCACCCTGTAAATATTTGTCCTGTCCACAGAAACAAAAAAAAATTGACAATATTTGCGTAATTCCTGCTACACGTAAAGAAAAGTAGAGTAATTTGAGGTACTATTGCATTTGAAGGGTCCAATGCTGCACTTGCATATAAAGAACAAACAAAAAGGAAGCAGGAGAGGCTATTATAATGGAAAACTTAAGAGATGATCTCACAACATCGGTTGGATGGTGGAAGAACGGACAACAATTCCTAAGTCATCTGTGCATAGGTCTTAAAAAGAAACACCGTTTTCATCCATATCAACCACGTATTGTCCAGGGTCTTTAGAGGAATGATTTCAATAGACGAATAACCTTAAGTCAAAGGTTTATTACTAAATGTCAACAGACACCCAATTTCCAATCCAAGGTTCTCTGGACAGACGAAACCCGGTTTACAAATTGTGGAATTTTTAATAGGCACAATTATCACTTCTGGGATACAGAAAATCCACATAATTTAAAAGACAGACGGCTAAAAACAAGGTTTGGTTTTAATGTCTGGTTTGGCATTATACGTAATTTAAAATGAACCTTTAATTTAAGTCTCACATTTAAATTAAACATTGGTTTTTAGACAACCGTTTAATTGGACCATTTATTTTTGAAGCAACTTTGAATGGAGATAGGTATTTGCTACTCCTGCAAGAACATATTTTACCGGCCATTAGAAATACAATTCCGCCAAACGAAATGAATAATTGGTGGTTCCAGCAAGACTGATGTCCAGCGCACAGAACCAGGGAGGTGATGGAGGTCCTTAAAAATACATTTAATGACAACATAATAATCTTTAATAATGGGCCAATTTCTTGGCCAGCTAAATCACACATAACACTTCCTGATTTTTACCTATGGGGACACGCAAAAAATGAGGTGTACGAGTTTTCTACACTAAAACACGGGGTACGGGATGTGTTTGCTTCCATCAACCGAAACACGTTACGCCGAGTAACCCGCAAGGTGTGAAAAAATGCGAGAAATGTGTAGAAAATGAAGGAACACATGTACTGTGATTTTATTTTCTTGTTTACTGATACATTTTTGTTTTACAGTTGTGTTTAATATTATCAGTTTAAGGTAATATTAGGAAGTATTAATTTATGCACAAAGCATCACTTTTTTGTGTAAGTTTTGAATTTCGCCCTCACAAAAATCCATGGGGTAACAAGTTCATCACTAAGAATCTTAAATGTCTATGGTTAGGTTGATGCCGATGCCGCTCCGAATGCGTATCATTTGTTTTTTATGAAACAGGGCGGTCATTACGCAGTCTAGTCTAAGCCTACTAGCAATTAAACAAAAATTATCGTTTTTAGAGCTTAAGCAATCTGAAAACCTGGACTTGTAATACATCAATAAAAAGCTCTTGAAACTTGAGCTCTTTTCAAAAATGTAAAAATCCAATGGCGTCAGTATGAAAATCTACTTTTACGTAAATTAAAGTCTTCTTTAAAAAGTGTTCAAATAAGGAATTAATCTTAAAACAGTAAAATTGGTAGTTTGCGAGCTACAGACAAAAGTACAAATGCACCATTTTGGTTTTTCTTAATTATCTTAAAAAAATAAAATCTGAAAGCAGCCCTAATTTTGCAATAAAATTGTCTAAAACTTTTCATATTTAACCAACAATGTCGCTCTAATGGTTCCCGAGTTACCAATACATGTGGAACACACTGTATGTTACTAAATCATTATAGGATTTTTATTGTATGTGTTTGGTAGTGGTGATTCTTGCAGCAAAAGTTGAAGGATGATTATTTTTAGTTCGCTTGTTATCTAAAAAATACCTTAAAACCTTGTTTCTGCAAATTTTGGAAAACCAGGAAACCACTAATACGTCTATAACTCGCTTATTTTTCAAGTCATAAATCCCGTTCTTGTACAGGTCGAAAAATAATTTTATACTGAGTAATAAGGTGATGTTAACTAATTTTCCCAAAATTGGACTTGGCCGGTTCTTGCATTGAACCCTTCATTTGAAAAAGTATCGTAAACCACCATTGATGTTTGCAGCAGCAAAACCTTTTAGCCTAAATTATAGTTTAGGAGGTGACAAATTTTTCTATCCTTATAATGAAGTTTTTGTTTTTGATTACACGCATCGAAGCCGCCATGCCAAATTTGTAACAGGTATTAAAATTATACAGTGCATTTCTATAATGTTACCTCCTTTTATTTTTTTATACGGATCTTTTTAAACATTTAAAACCAAAGAAATTGCGATACTTTAAAATTAATTAAATACCTGATTTGGATGGCCATATTTCCGAAAATTATAATGTCAGATATTTAATGTGGTATTTTCTTAAAGCTCTTTTAATGTTAATACTGGTTATAATATACAGGGTAGGAGAAAAGTAATTTTTTTATAAGGCACCCTGTATGTTATCACCATTAAAAAGATCTTAAAAGGAGCTTCCAGAAAATATATCATTAACTACTAGATCATAATCAGGATTTTAAGTAATTTTTAAAGTAGCGTTATTTTGTAGTTTATAAAGATATTGGCTTTATATTCTAAGGTTATTAAGTACTCGTCAGGAGCTTTAAAATGATGTGACACAAGACCCCCTATCAATTATTTTTTTCCAAGTCTTGAAATTTTCATTTGTCAATTTTGCGTTAAAATATAGATTTTATGCATCAATTTTATATTTCAAAGTTTTAAAATTTTAAATTCATCCGTCCAAAAAATAAAAGGGAGGGGAGATATTAAATAAATGCACTCTACATCGGCTAATACAAGAATTTGGAAAATCTCCTATTTTTATGATGGTACTGTACATTAAAAATGTATTTAAATTAACGGAGCTCCAAATATTGACTGTAAAATTCTTATAAGTAGTAATATATTTAGTATGATTGCTTACTTATCATATAAAAATGTATCGTGGGTTTAGGCATAATACAACCTTTAATAATTGCTTATATCTGTATGTAATATTTTATTTGGAGACTACCAGTATCAATTAATTCAGTTTTACCTTATCTGAAAATCTATATCATCACCTACATACCGCAAAAATTTGTTTATAAGTATACGAATAAGTAATAAGTTTGTTTGTCGCATACCTGTACCAAAAACCCACTGCCATCGGTGTTGTCTTGTGGTTACGTAGGTTGAACAATAAATAATACGAACGCCATGGTCAAGGTTAACCATGATGTTAGACACCATATTAGCAATGACAAGTCGTGCAAATCAGCACAAATATTAGTGTATTTATTATACAGTTTACAAATACAATTTTGTCGTATGTATAGGATCAAGTTAAGGTATTGGTTTGTGTAATATCTTAACTTAGGTTAAATTTAACAGGAACAAATATTTTTACATGCATTTTACATCATAATGTCTTCGACAAAGCACTTAAGCCACCACAGACGTATACATACTTACTACCCCTACGGCTGGGAATCAAACCTGGGTCGCACAGATCCAATTTCCGTTTTAATATTGATCACCGGAGGTACCTACATTCTATTAGTAAAACATTTTCAAATAGAAATTGCAAACTCTTTTTTAACTAAGATTCTTTATACAAGTTCAATTGCTCCAAGAATCTTACATTCCTCCCATAATAAATTTTTAATAACTCTCTGACATTACACTACAGGGTGTCCCACCGGGAACTGCTGCGATCGATTTTTCGAAAAGTAGACTTTGGAAAATTTTGAAAATTTACTAACAATGTAAGGTCAGTGGGTGACATACAAATAAAATATTTTGACAGCTCTACCACTTTCGGTTATACCGAAAGTTCATGTCAACTTCCTTATTTTAAATGGAACACCCTATATATTATAGATTTTTTTGATTCTGCGTAAAATTCTAAACATATTTTATATATAATATTCTATACCTAAGTTGAGTCAATCTTTTTAAATGGAAACCCCCATTTTTTACCTTATCCTATTAAGCACCAAAAATAAGGGTAAGTTTGTATAAGAATGTTCATTTTAAAAATTTAAAGTTTTTGAAATATTAATAATTGAATATTTATCCAAACTCACAACGCTTTTAAGTGCGACTTAGTTTGGCTTCTAGTAGGCCATGGCCTTGAAATGCGGCGCCATAGCCAACTACCGTTGCCAACCACCCATACTTTACCATAATTTTTAATGCCTAATAGGATAAAAAAAATATGGTGGTTTCCATTTAAAAAATGGGCTTTTAAGGTTTTTGTTGTTATAATTTTTACCTATTACTTTTGACAACTCTGTATTTATTTATTGAGAAAATGTCAATAAGTCTACTAAGTAGTTCTTTCTCTACGAGAAACCCAACCCCAACTCATAGTAAAGGCTTTCGGTTAGAAAAAAATTATGTTTATGTGATTGCTTGCAAGCGTCATTTTTGACATGAAATTTAAAATAAGTCAAAAACGGTTTAACTAAGGTATGGAACACCATGTATAAAATATGTTTAGAATTTTACGCAAAATCAAAAAAATAAATAATATACAGGGTGTTCCATTTAAAATAGGGAAGTTGACATTAACTTCCGGTATAACCGGAAATGGTGAAACTATCAAAATATTTTAGTTGTATGTCCCCCACTAACTTTATATTGTTACCAAATTTTCAAACTTTTCCAAAGCCTAATTATCTGGAAATAAATACTCTTAATTGTTATGCACTTTCCTTTTAGAGATTTATTAAATCCGTTATTTTTTAAAATAACCATAGGTTATGTTAAATTTTTTAAAGGGCAAAAATTGTTATCATAATAATTAAAATCTTAATAATTTACCATTTAATAGGGACCGTGCGTCTAGACCTTCACGCCATCTAGTGGCTGTCATTTTAATTAGTTCAGATCATTTATTCAATTTTAACACATGATCTGTTTATTATAAATTATTAATAAAATATATTAAGATTATTTAAATTATGGCAAAAATATATGCATCCGTGGCTGTAGATAATTGGTGTATTCCTTTTATGCTCTAGAACTGCCCGAAACCGTTCTTGAACTGTCAAGAACGTCAAAATTGTCAAAAATACAATAGACTGCAATTAAAAGGAACACTTTTGGTGTCATTCTGGGCGGTTCTAGACTCTAAAAGGAATACACCAAATAATACATCACATCAAAAACGTAGAATTGATGTCTGAAAGTGAAATTTTATAAATTCCTAAAGAGCAGCTTTGGAGCCGCATAGAAAATAGGAAAATGTAAACAGTGGATAAAAGCTGTAAAAAATAATGTAAGTCCAATATACAGGGTGTAATTTAATTGATGGCTAAAAATACAAGATATGATTCCTTAGCTTATTTTACGAAGAAAAGTTCATATGAACATATGTCTTAAACCTATTAACTTTTGAGATACCTACGAGTTTTAAGAAAAAAATACATACATAGTTTTCTTATTATAGGTTCAAATTTGTAGGAAATATTTTCATGAAATTGGACACGAACCTACTAAGCACCAATAGAATTTCTTTAACATAAAAGATTTTTTAATATTTCTACCCGTGATGTCCGTACGGAATAAATGCTGAAAATTAAAAAAATTATATGCCATTGCTTTTTCCAAAAATAAAAATTGTTTTTTTTATCCTCATTTAACCTCTTGACTTTTTTCGTTCGCACCGTTTTACGCATAAAAACTAAAAATGGGAAACAGCCTTTTAGTTTAAAATAATTTCGCTGTACCAAAAATACATCAAAAACGGTTTTTACACGAAAAGGTGCATCCAACAAAGAAAGTTTAAGAGGTCAAATTTGTTGTAAAAAATTTGGGAATTTCAAAAACAATTAAAAAAACCAATGGCGTACTATATTTTTTGAAAAATTTCCTGTGTACATGACGTAACGACGCCACTGGTAGAAATCATTAAAAAACTTTCACATTAAAGTTATGATACAAAAACATTTTTTTAAATTTTGACACCCTGTAGCTTAAAAGTTAATACATTTAGGACATATGTTCATATAAACTTGAAATGAGCCCTGTATTTTTAGCCATCAATTAAATTACACTCTGTATTAAAAAAATATACTACCCAATTAAAATACATTTTAAGGTTAAACTTAAAGCACGAAAAAATAATTTTGTAATATGTATGACATTTATTTAAAAAAAAAAAAAAACTTTAAAAGTTGACAAATTTATTATTATTTTTTAATATTTATTTAAATTACCAAATTCTTGCTGTTTTTACCAGAATAATTATTTATTTCTTAGTTTTTTATTTTAATTAAATTATTATATATATTTTTTAAATTTGGATAGGGACGTATTTTAACATAATAGACATTAAGCCGGGTCCAGACTTGCAACAATTCGCCAAACATCCGTACAAAGTAACCAACCTGTTTGCGCGCTCCTTTAATGCCAAAAAACCGAAAAGCTCTGAATCACCGGCAAATTATTTGCCAAACCCTTAAAACGACGTGAATTCCGTCCACATCCAAGCTATGTGGTGCAGTATGCGGTGTGGAATGGCACGGCGAATTAGTATATGTATATTAGCATATTTACTGCACATACAGGCGTACTTACTTAAAAAATTATTTTTTGTTACAGTGCCTCGTGAAAAAGGACCGGGATCACTACTTGATGGAGGAGCAGTAATAACATCTCCTATTCGAAAGGAACGTTTAAAAAATCAAAAAAGGAACTTGCCGTAGAGGCTGCCAAAGTACTAAGACAAGCTGATAAAGTAGGATGTATTGCAAGCAATAAAGGTAGGCGATGGCATAAAGGTTCAGTTAATTCAAAATGTTCGTAGACAAGTAAAGCAATAACAAAGCGGTACCTATGCACAGTTAAGTTATATTATTATACAGGATAAATAAACACTTCTTTTTTATTAAAAAAAATTTTTTGTTTTGCTTATTTGATTATTAACATTTAGTGGTTTAGCGCATATGTTATTACCCTATTACCCGACTTAATATTTTTAATTATTTATTTTTTAAAATTTAACTTTTTAGTGAGTTCTATTTATTTTTTTGTAGTCGGTTTAATTTCTTTAAAAAAGTGTATATTTTTTGCTTTTGAGTTTAGTTTTTGCTTTTTAATTTATTATTATTACTATTAAATCGGTAATCTTACACTATCAGTACATTAGTCTAGGGTCCAGGGTCATGGGCGTCGGCAGGATGACTTCCAGGGAGGTGCAAAGTAGAAAAAAAAGTATTAAAGTGGAAAAAAATTTTGAAGCCAGGGCAGGGAGTGCAAAACATCTAAAAATGCCTAAAATCGATACTTTTTTGCCAAAACTTACTACTTTTCATACATTTTCAAAAGCCAAAGGGGTGTAAGTGCACCCCTTCCGGCACCCATGGTCAGGGCTGTTTCGGGGCCAATTAAACAGAGTCCACGAAGTTTCAGAGAGTATTCCTATTGATTTTGACCCGTTAAATTCGAATTTCAAACTTGCTTTTGTGTCGAAAGTGACGGAAATTTGTTATAAACAATTTCTTTGTTTATAAGGCTCTAGCTTCTAAACTAAAAGATGATTTTTTTTCAAATAAAATTTGTTTCTTAAAAAAGTGACGTTTTACAAACATTAATTCGATTGCTTGAACAGGAGATATGGCAAAAATAGTGCAAAAACATTGCAAAATCTGCAAAAATTACCAGCTTTAATAGTAAGCATAATATTTAATTAAAATATTATTTATAGCAAAGTTATTACAATTATAAACGAATATTTTTTAATGGAAAAAAGACATATAATTTGTTTATACGGTTTTTACCTACTAGAAGTTTACATTATAGCAAAGCAAGTTACATATTCGGATTTTACGATTCAAGACAAAGAACTTTGTGTATTATGTGTTTAATTTAATGTATTTTTCATGTGATAAATCAGTTTAAAACTGCGCTTGTCGTTATGCACCGAACGGTTAAAACCGTAGATAAGTATGATAGTACAACGATAGTACGTAAGGCCATGAATTACAATATTTTCGACAATACGATTTTATTTTTCACTAAAATTAATAAATAGTTATTTTATTTACCTAATTTATTTCTTACATATGTTCTTCTTTATTTATTTTTTTAATAATTAAAAAACATTATACGTGACTCGTGTCGAAATTTATATTCACACTTATGGTATTGTCGCACTCGGCTAACGCGTCGTACGATAGCATTTTCACTAGTGTACAATATATCACTTTCGACACTTGTTATATATTATACTATTGTATAAATGCTTAAGGACCACATGCATAAATATACTTATTAACAAGTACTATCTTAATTATGAAAACATTTAAAAAAGGTGGGAAATTTAAATTTACGTTACATTTTACAAAACTAAATATAAATATATTAAATATTTAAGTAAGGAATAAATGTTTATTAAAAACTAATAGTTGCGCTACTAACTGAGCAAAGTACAAACTTATTTAAAAAATGCGCGACAACTTAAAAGTATTTTCTTAGTTACTGTACTTACACCATTATAACTATTAATGTTCAAAAAAATAAGAAATAAATAAAAAATTATATAGGAAATAAATCAGAAAATATGAAAGAAATAAATAAGGTACATTAAATAAGAATATATCATGTTAAGTGAAAAAATAAAATCGTATTATCGAAAATATTGTAACTCATGGCCTTACGTACCTACTCTCAGACTTATTATATACAGTTTTAGCCGTTCAGCTCGTAACAACAGGCGCACTTTAAGACTGACTTATCACAATAAAGAATATATTAAATCATACGCATATTACACTAAATTCTTTGTCTTGGATCGTACAATCCAAATATGTAACTTGCTTTGCTATAATGTAAATTTTAGTTGGTAAAAAACCGTATAAACAAATTATATGCCTTTTTTATTAAAACATATTCGTTTAAAATTGTAATAACTTTTCTATAAATAATATTTTGATTAAAAATTAGGTTTAGTTGTAAAGTTAATAATTTCTCCTTTAATTTGAGCTTTACCAGAGTTAATTTACTTAAAATCAAGCCGAGTTATAAGTGAAAATTTGCCTAAATGCCGCAAATTTTGCAATGTTTTTGCACTAATTTTTCTATATCTTTGGTTTTAACAGTCATATTAATGTTCATAAAACGTCATTTTGTGGATTGTTTTTAAAAAACAAATTTTATTAAAAAAAGTTTATTTTTTAGTTTAGGAGCTAGAGCCTTATAAACAATTAAATTGTTTATAACAAATTTCCGTCACTTACGACACAAAAGCAAGTTTAAAATTCGAATTCAGCGGGTTAAAATCTATTGAAACGTTACAGACGGTCATGCAAAACTGTCACACTGGAGGGTCATGGTTAGTTCTGTTTTTTTTAATCTTTTTTTTAATTTCCTAATAAAACGGATAAAAAAAAGATTTACCTAACCAGAACTAACAATGACCCCCAATATCAGTCAATCAAATTACACGGCCCTATGCTTTTTATTGTAGTCCTCCTTTTTTTGTGCGATCCTAATTTAGTTTTCTTATGGGACCACCGCAAAAGAGCACTCTTTCCAATAAAAAAATAATTTTTAAAATCGGTTTACAATTGACAGGAGTAATCGCGTAACAAACACACAAAAATACGGGACGAATTGACAACCTCCTTCTTTTGAAGTCGGTAAAAAAAAATGTATGGAAATTTAAGAAAATATTCAGGGTTCCGACAAAAATTTAAGGGGTTGTTTATAAGCCTATTTTATAAAAAAGTTTATATAAACCCTGGTCCGGAAATGTATAGATTTCAAGGTACATGCTGTCCAACTTTGATAAAATAAATCGTTTTTTACTAGCACCGTTAATACCCCCTTTTCAATTTTATTGCAATTTGGTAGTGTTATTTGTAGCATTACCGAGTTAATTTAACTACAATTTTAATAGATATATTAAGTACAATTGCGTCTCAAGCGGCAATTTAACAAATATTTCTAAAAAGAAATGTGGGCCACTGACTTCATTAAAACTATTATATATTTTTTGTACGACCGGGCGTAAAATACAATTTAACGCCCCCATTTAAGGGCGTAAAATTGCACTTTTACGCCCTAGGGCAAAAAGTATCAAGAACGCCCGCATTTATAAATGACGGCGTAAAACACCACTTTTACGTCCTGGGGCTAAAAAGTATTAAAAACGCCCGCATTTATAAATTTATAAAACAATAGTAAAATTAAATAATGCTCCATTTTTTTGCCAAAACAACAGTTAATTAAATTAAACATATGTTAAAAGTATACAAATTGTAAATTTGGAACATTTAGAGCTGGGAAGTTTTCTCCTTACTACAGAGAACGTTTGTATAATAATTTCAGTCGTACAAAAATATTGTTTGCACCTCTGGCGTAAAGCACTTTTACGCCCACAACTTTCAGCCGCGGGCGTAAAAGTGCTATTTCACGCTCTTGGTATAAAAATAACTATTTTATATTCAAGGTCATAGCACACTAGGCGCTCAGGTCTCGGTACGCTCACGAACTGGACCGATCCAATATTTTACATGCTTTTTAAATGAATTTTTTGACCTTTATAATGTATATAATATATTTATTAATCAAATAACAAAGCAGTATTCTTTATTATAAAAAGGACCTCAGATAAGGCTGCATATTTCTATATTGGTAAAAAAAAGAAAGCGTTCTTTACTAATTATCTGGTTAGCTGTAAGTAAATATGCAGACCTTTTTAGTTTTTATGAAAATACCATACTTCTTGTCAAATAAGTTTCATTAAATATTTGGTACAATTGGTTTGAAGATGATGGTGTTAATTAGAAAATGATTTAATGTCCTTCTTTGAAGCAAATGTCAGGGTAACCAATTAATTTATTTTATTGCAACTTGTAAGTCTGGTTTTTGTAAATAAGCATAAGAAAAACGTTGATAAAAAAAAACAAATTGTTACGGTAGCACCAATTTGGTGCTGTAGATGCACTTTGGTGTACTGTCGATAAGATAAAAATGTGGTGGTGGGTGTTACCATGGCTTGTCAAAAAAGAGAAGCGGCTGGCTTAAGACCATAGTTTTAAGAAATCTTATTTGTTAATTCCTTTGGTTGGTATTACGACATCTAATATTTAATGAAAAATAGAACGTGTTCTAATCCTTTAAACTTTAACAAGGTGACGAAATTTCTTTGATGTCAGTTTTACACTGTCAAATTTATTTAAAAATTCATTGGTGATTTCACACTTTTTTGTGTAAAATGTTTAACCAGCAAAAAAAATATTCTACAGTTTACAACTTTTGTGCACTAAAAATCTTAGCTTATGTCTAATTAAATAGTAAACAAAATTGCTAAAAACCCTTAAAATATGTCGTGCTGCTTACTATTAATAAATATTCTTACTACTTTTCTTTAACTTGGCTTAGAAGAACCTCGTTTGTACAAGCCCTTAAAATATTTTATTATATAAAATATTAAAATAATGTCATTTTTTAACTTAAATTTAGAAGGTGGTGCCCTTTTAACACGCTTTTATTAACTTGGGTTGTCACTATCTATCTATGTAACGGAATCTTTGAGCCTAATTTTAACCAACTTCCAGCTATTCGATTTCTTTGAAACTTTGTACACGTATTAAGGACCCATGACAATGCAATAATCTGCAAACAGTATCCCGTTATCGTGGTTTGGATCGCCAGGAAAAAAATCCATTATATTATAAAAACAACACCTGTGTTGCCATCTTTTGGCAACATCCCAAACTTTAGCTACTCTTGACAAAATGGCGAAGGAATTTTTAGTAAATAAACTGGAGCATTTTTACATACATACATACATATATGCATATCGAACTAAAAATGAAAAATAAATAATAGTTTAAAAAACTAAAAAACACGCTTTTATATGCAACCGAACTAAAAATTAGAAAATAATTTTTCATTAAAAAAAATATTGTCACTTCATAGTAAAAAGCGTGGGGTGCATTTTACTATTTTTTCATAACTTTTCCCTCATAGATATTGGCAAATAAAATAATTATAACATTTAATATATTAAGCACCCCACGCTTTTTACTATGAAGTGACAATATTTTTTTAATGAAAAATTATTTTCTAATTTTTAGTTCGGTTGCATATAAAAGCGTGTTTTTTAGTTTTTTAAACTATTATTTATTAATATTATTTTTTAAACAACTTATACTAATACGCCTTTGAAAGTAATTAATGCACAACCTTAACAAATATTCATGACTACAAAGAAGTATTATGTAGTCTTATATATATAAAAAAATAACAATTTTATGTAAGGATTAAATTCTACACTACATCAAATTCTTATTATTTTAAAATGTATTCCTTACATAAATATCTGTTTAATTAAGTATTTTTTGTCCCAAGGTAAAAATATACATATAGAATTAATGTCATTTGGATGAAACCAAATTTTAGGTTAATAAAAGTGACTATGACCGATTATTTTCCATTTTCAGGTTCATCTCCCGATAAGTTTTATACTCTTCCAACTAGAAAAGGATATAAAGAAAACGTTAAAGACTATCCCTCAAATTCCTTAGATCGACGATCTAACAAAAGACGAGGATCCCTTGAACTTCTTCCTCCCAAGAAACCACCCAGAACTTTTGCTTCTTCTTCCAACCTAAGTAGCTCGTCAAAACCGTCCATATTTGATATTTTTAAAAATCTGAGAAAAAGGCTGAACCCAAAAATCAAATCTTCGTAGAAGTGTAAGCGATGCTTCTGCTCTAAGATCAAAAGCTTTTGGTCCTGAAGATTTAGATAACAGAAGAATAAAAGATCGGGTAGTGACAGTGAAAAAAACACAAAAAGAACTGTAACGAAAAAGCAATTGACGCCAATTATTGAAGTATCTCCACGCGAGGACTACTTTACCCTTAATGGCAAAGAAAATATAGATATAAATATACCAGAGGTAATATTTGTAAATGAAATTTTTTTCCTTGATCCTGTATCATACTGAATTGGTAAAAAACGCAATTTATAAATATCGATAAAAGTGTTAACACTACATTTACTTAAATTGGTACCTAAGAAGTTTTGAGCATTTGGAATTGAATAATGGTATTGGCACTGGTGCCAGCTTTTCCATTTTTATGCTATACGTATTTTTAGTGTTTTTTTTTTATTAAATTTTATGTGACTTGATATTTATTTCTTTTATAATACTACTGAAAAAATATAGACCAATACCTAAATTTCTTATAGATATAATAGGTTAATTTTGATAAGAACTTTTAATTTTCGTGACTATGATGGGCTAAAAATGGCTGATCTTACCCACCTCTTTTAGTAAGTTTCTAAATTTTTAAAATTTTGTCCCTCTTAGTTGCTTAGCACTTTCACCAAAAGTGCGTTATCGTCTGAATATCTGTAAAACCGCTAATGCTGTGTTTACAAAATTTGCAATTTGGAGGTTGTTAAGCAGCAGTGTTGCCAGCTTTTAACGAAAATGTGGTGTTATACCTTGGAAACTGGTAAAGATTAAATGTTGAAAATTCGAAATTTTACTAAAGCAAGGACATAATTTTTCTTAAAATTAAAATAAGTTAATAATATTACGCTTAGCACAAAACTTAAAAATCTGGAAATATTGCAGCACTAGCTTTGTTCGTAAAGCTAAATTTCCAACCAATTTCCAATTTTCTAATGCGCTTGTTGGGTTGGAAATCGTTTTTGATTAGTTGGAAATTTTTAAGTCTGGGAACGGCATGACTTAAAATGCCAACGCCATCTAGCCAAATTTTTAAAAAGATGTATGACAATACAGACTAGTTCACAAAGTAAAATTGGATGTCTGGGAAGAGGTGATTTTTAATCAGCAGTTTGGGATTTATTCTCTACAACGCTTTTAACGAAATGCGCTTGCGTCTGACTGTTTATGATAGTTTCTGACTGCTCTACATATAAACCTACTTTAATTCTACCCTTTCAAAAACCTCCAAATACCAAATTTTGTAAACTGAGCCTAAGCGGATTTTAAGACATTTAAGCGTTTTTGTACTTTTTGCCAATCTGGTGTTGTTATATCTTAGCAACTAGCAGCAATGAAACTTGAAAAATTTAAGAACCCATTGAATATTAATCTGCCCAATACATTTCGATAAAAAATAATGGGGAATTGCATTTGAAACAATGAAAAAAATACGTGTAGCACAAAAGCGAGAAATCTGGCAATGGTGCCGACATCACTGTTAAATTCTTTATGGCCAACTCTCATATACCGATTTTTTTAAATGGAGTTTAAGCATTATTTGGGGTAATAAAGGGTTCATCCCTTCTAAACCTAAATTTAGCTTTTTTGAATAATATTGTTTTTTAAAACATGGAGTAAAAGTAAAACAAAATGCCCTACTTTTTAAAACTAAGTAACCAGGACTAAAGTCTAGAAATAATCGTTTACAACAAGAACTATTTTTATGAATTTTGGAATTAAATTCTAATTTATTTGACTGGTTTTAGCCACCTGCAATAACAAAGGACAAACGATCTGAAAGTGTTACTGATCAACTAAAAGATTATATAGACGAAGTTGACGAAGCATTATATAAGGAAACCGGTATTAGAATAACAACACCACAGCCAAAAAGATCCCAAACCAATTATTATAGATTTGGATAAGGCTGAAAATATTTCTGAGAATAAAAAGCACAGAATAAATTTTGGTTTAGGAAAAAAGCTTAAAAATCTTACTCAAAAAAGTCTAAGACAAATGAAAGTGAACGTCCGCAGCGAAATAATGGCACTGCGTTGGTATCGTCAACCCCGAAAAATAACCCCTACAAGGAAAGTTCACAAATAAACGCAAAAAAATAAAACAAGAAGAAGATTTATTACCAAGTGTAACCTTAACTTCTAATATACAAAACACAATTCAAGAACTGGAAAAATCTGCTAATAAGTCACCAAATATGATTCATAGCAGTCAAAAGCCAGCTGATAAGCCGCCTCTTACCAAAGGTAGGTTCCTATAATGTATAATTATTAGTACTATACACCAAAATCTTCTCCAAAGCGGTCCACAGACGATCAATATTATTGGGCAATATTTTATATTGTACAATTATATTGACCGTTTGTGGTTTATATTGAAAAGTTGCACAACACACTGTGTCAATCAAAAACAATTTGATTTTTATTGTGCAATAGTGATTTATTGTGTCGTGTGGAAATAATATTGCAGAATTATTTCAGTTCCAAATACAAGAGAGAGATTTGTTTTACAAAAATAAATATGGGTTTGAAGGCAAAAGAAGAAAAAGAAAGGCTTTTTCTTCCTTTTTAAACATGTTACCAAAACAATAGCATAATAGCAGCTAAATCCATGTTTTTACCAGTAGTAACAAAACAAAACTAGTTACTGAGCAATATATTGAATATAGTCATTGCGAAAATATATTGCACTGTTTGGGAATAACTCGCAATATTAATGTACAAAATTTTGCGCAATAATATTAATCGTCTGTGTGTAATATACAAAAATAAATATAAAATAAGTCTCATGTTAAGAATGATTTATGAAATGCATTAGATAAAGAGAACAATTTGTCATAATATGACATTTCATTACCTTAATACTTCTAACCAGAACTAACTACGTTACGAAACTAAACTGGATGCTTGCTAATGTCTTTTTATGAAAAAAACTTTCCATACACATATGTCCGGAATTGCTTTCATTCTGAAGTACAGGGCGTTAAAGTTTTCCAAAAAGTTGGTATCATTTTCATATCTTAGAAACCCTTCAACCTATTGAAATAAAATTTGGGACACTTATTTAATGTAATAAGACGCTTAGAAATCTTTGCCTAGATTGGGAATATTGGGTCCAGTGGCGTCTCAGTAAGCCCTACAGTGAATAAAAAGTATGCCACTAACTTGTTATAAAATTTTAACATTTTTCTGAATCAGCAATTAACAGTTTAACTTTTTAGTTTCTTGTATTTTCCTCGTATCTATCTTCGCTTTTAAAAAATAATAATAAGGCTACTCTTTTCTAAAGTACCCATAGACAATATGATATAAAAAGCAAAAATATAGATAAAACAATTATTTGCCCTAAAATAAGAAAGCAGTTGTATATTTTATCGAAAATTGTCATTTTCCCTATTTACTAAGGTTAAAATTGTTTATTTTTAGTTTTGGATTTTATTTTATACTGTTTAGGGCTACTTTTAGAATAACTAAAAGTGACGGCAATTTTTTTCGAAAACGAATTAAGCTACGAACAGAATACAAGAGATTAAAAAGTTGCGTTTTTTATTAATTAATTTAAAAAGTTTATAAAAAGTCAGTGACGTACTTTTTTTAAATAATATTGGCTGTAGTTCTCACTGAGACGCCACTGGGCACAATTGTCTTAATCTAGGTGGAGCTTTACAAGTGCCTTATTACATTAAATAAGTTTTATCCAAATCGGTTAAAAGATTTTTAAAATATTTAAAAAATATTTACTTTTTTAAAAACCTTAATACCCTGTATTTTAGAAATAAAGCGACATATATTTATAGAAGCTTTTTTCATAAAAAGTCATGAGCAATTATCCCCCAGTTTCGTACCTTAGCGTAGTTAGGAAACACGTAGTATAAAGTACCTAAATTTTTTTTTATCCAAAAGCAATATGTACAAAGTAGGCCGCTTTATATTAAAAACCACCAAAAAGTCAGATACAGAGTGTCCCATTTAAAATAATGCTAGTTGTAATAATATCCAAAAATTAAAACATCCATATGTATTTTAAGTAAAGTTATAAGGTTTGTTTTTAAAATTAGTTTAGAACCCATGAATAACCTAGTAATAAGACATAATAAACATTTGTAAAATTTTGAGAATCACCAAAATCTTCTAAAACAAACAAGTGATCTGCGCAAAGGAAAAAAGTCACATTATATATATATATATATATATATATATATATATATATATATATATATATATATATATATATATATATATATATATATATATATACATATTTAAATCTTTTACCTTTTAGCCTTTATATCTGTACATACAATGATTGAGGAATAACAATTAGAAACCAGCACATATCCGAATAAATTATCTATCTCTAGATGTGCATTAACGGTGATCCCGCTAATAATAAGACATAATTATTAAATTTACCTCTATTTTTCCAGAATTTTTTGTACAATGAATTAATAAACGTGCGACCAGAAACCACTTATATTAAATATTAAAATTATTCTACTTAAAACAATAATAACGTTATTACAGACAGAAAAACAAAATATCACAGAAAAATTGCACTTGACCTTTAAAAGTAATATAGGTAAAAAAACATTTTATTTTTTTATAAAATTAAGTAAAAAAATTATATTCAGTTGAGAAATAAGCGCACAAGAAAATTTTCCTAGTTAACCCCTTGATGTCGAAGTATTCTCCAAAACTGCTGGGAGCTTAATTATACTGAAAAAAATAAATTATATATATTTTTAAAGTAACAGAACTGAAATATAATAATGTTAAATACAAAAAGCTCCTCTTTAACTTTAAGTTACTTTAGCAATTTTACATGAATATAAAAGCTTAATCATAAATTCTAATAGTAAATCTTTTAAATTCCAAGCTTATACAGGGTGTCCAAGAATATGTTGGCAATCTCTCAGATTCATATAGAACACGTGAAAATAATGTGACAAGCTATATTTTTTTCCTAAAGCCACTCTACAGATATGTGCTCTTTAAGGACGCCGCTGAAAATCGGTTTTTCTTGAATAACTTTTATAGTATTTCGAAAAGTGTAATAATTTTTTAATAAGATAAATACAAGTAAGGACTCTTTAAAATGGAATCCGTGTAAAACATTTGCCTTTATTATTTTGCCAGGGGCGGACTAACCCTTACACAATAGTGTTAATTATTTTTACATCCTGTATAATAAAGAAATGAAATAAGTATTTGGGGTAGCTTAAATCCTTAGCTAAAAAAGGTTTTCCTGTTGGATGTAAATAAATGAAAGCGTTTTCGACAAAAACAAGTTTTTGTTTTGTAGGGACATCTAAAAACAATAGGTTATTCTGTTGTTAATGGTAATAAAAAAACCCATAGAAAGAGATTTTTTTATTTTTATAAAACTAAAAAATAATGTTACAGTATTATGAAGGATTTCATATTGTTCGATAATTAAAGCTAGAAAATGCATAAAATAAGAGGGAGCCTATGTAGAACTGACAAACAAAATTATTAAATACAACCCTATTTAATCAAAATGTTGTTTTTCTCGAAAATGCTTCACTTTATCGATATCGGACAGGAGAACCTTTTTAAGCTAAGGGTTTAGGCTATTTAAAAATTATATTTTTACCCCTTTTTATACAGGATCTAAAAATAATTAGTACTATTGTATAAGGGTTAGTACGCCCCTGGTAAACTAAGAAAGGCGAATATTTTACAAGGATACCATTTTAACTCCTAACTGGTATTTATCATAATACAAAATTATTGCATTAAACCAAGTGATATAAAAGTTATGAAAAAAAACGATTTTCAGTGGCGTATTTATCATATCGTCACCCTAACTGCAAAATCCCTAACTTCAGTTTTAATAAAAACTGTGATGCCATCTTAAACCATATAAAATAGGGCTAATGATGACATCATCATCACATTTTTATTAATTAATTAATTGTTAAACCACCCTAACTCCAGTTTTTATTTAAAAAGTGTGATTTAAGTGCCATCTTTAGCCTTATTTTAAAAGGCTTAAGATGGCATTACAGTTTTCAATAAAACTGAAGTTTTAATGGTGTTACAATTAAGGTGACGATAATAAATAATTATTTTATTATACCAAGTAAGATAAAACTTATTTAAGAAAACCGATTTTCAGTGGCGTCTTTTAAGGGCACATATCTCCGGAAAAAGGAAAATATTTTATATGAACTTCACATAATTTTTATATGTTCTATATAAATCCGAGAGATTACCCACATATTCTTGGACACCCTGTTTATTTTTTTTGTTTACTAAAAAAGATGTTTTTTTTAAAGGGAATGTGTGAATATTATTTAATTTCATTGGACAACCTTCTAGTTTGCTATTGTACCTACGATTGTCATCAATTTATTGATTTTTTTCTTTATTTACACAGGATGTTACAGAATGTTGTTTAAATAAATTTAAAGGCAGATTCTACTATTGAATTTTTTGTTTGCCTAATCTAAGAAAAGGCCAAGAATTGTTAAATGTCATTAAGTAAGTGGTAAATTACCCCCTTAATGCCATAAATAACATTACCAAATTTTATCAAAATTGGATAATGGAATATAAACAAAAAAAAACACTTTTTTCTTTACAAGTTTAACACCCCATATCTAGATATGTATAATATTGTTTCCTTGAAACAACGCATTTCCGGACCCATCATGTTTATATGATTTGTTTTTATATATTCTAATGTAGAACCTGCTCTTATTTTTTACCAACTTTCTCTAACACCCTGTATATACTTCTTTACGTTTTTTGTAAAGAAATATCCTTTTTTAATGAAACTTCCAGAATATTATATCACTATTTGAAAGACCTATCAAAAAGCTTTAAAAAAGTCCACATGTGATATAACCAATTTTGAATACTTTCGGAAATATGGCCATCCTTATGATTTTATAATAAACTTGCATTTTATAAGTAAAATGTCTAATTCAAGCATTATGTATTGAAAAGTAAAGAGCAAACTAAACAATTAATTGGGGCATTATTACTAACTGTACAAAAATGTTTATTTTAAATAAATAGAAAATTAAAAGTAAAAAATTTAAATAAATTCAAAAAAATATTTTTTCTGTGGCATATTTTTTAAGCTATATGCAATTTTATTTGCCCGCTGTTGTCAAATAGTCAAATGTAAACAAACATTCTTTTTTTTCACCCTTTCGGGGTCATCCCACCCAGGTCCGACGACCGCCCCCTAGGTGGTGCACTGCAGCCTGAAGGCTTATTGTACCTTGACCCCTACTCCTTCTCATTCAAAAACTATGCATACAGACAATAAGTCATTTATGGGTATACATACTTCAGTGGTTTCCTAAAATTATCCCAATTATTAGTAAACGGCTGTTCAGTAAATCGGAACAATACAGCGTGCAACGATTTTTTTCTCATTTTATGTATGTATTTTTAACACTAGTGACAAATTCGGCATTTTGCTTTGACCGCTTAATTCCTTCATTATTTTTGTATACAAAAGGTATACGTTATTTAAATCGATATCTTGGACCGTTTTTCGTAAAATCGCATTTTAAATACAGACATACCAGCACTTTGTATATAATATTTAAAAAATTCAAATTTTTTGATAAAATTATTAAAATGTGATAAAATTATTAAAAACGGTATTTGTGAGCTCCTTAAACTTTATTATACAGTTATAAACTGTTTTAAAGAATGCTTTAAACATTTTCTGTGAAAAAAATATATTTTTTATTACTTACAAAATGCTGATATGTCTGGACTTAAAATGCAATTTTATGAAAAAAGGTATGCATTCAACGAAAATCTACCTTTTTGTACAAAAATGATGAAAGAAGTAAGCGGTCAAGGCAAAATGTCGAATTAGTCACCAGTGTTAAAAATGTATACATTAAATGAAAAAAAATTGTCGCACCTTGTATAATTCCGAATTTTTTTCGCCCTTTCGGGGTCATCCCACCCAGGCCCGACGACCGCCCCACTAGGTGGTGCACTGCAGCCTGAAGGCTTATTGTACCTTGACCCCTACTCCTTCCCATTCACACACCATTCATTCCATAACTTGGATGGTTGTTGCTCGGTCCGCATCCCCGAGCAGAGAACACCGTGTGCCGCTGCCCGAAACACCGCTGTCGCCGGACACCCATCCAAATTATGGGCGCGCATTTCACTGCTTAACTCCGGTGATCGACGCTCGCCGATACAACCGAAGCCGCCACAAGCGCGCCTAAACAAAAACAAACATTTTACTTAAATATGTACAGTTTCGGCATCTGTCCTCCTTTGGATATATACACAATCGCCCAACTAAATTAGTTTTAATATCTACAAAAAAAAAAAGAACATAAAAATTTATATTAATTTTGCCACGTTTATAAAAAATTTTAGAAGTTTGTCCTTTCATGTTCATTATTTATTAATATACATCCTTTAATTAGTAAAAAATATACATTACACAAGAAATAATAAAAATTTAAGGCGTTCTTTCTCAGAAAATAATATTCTACTTTGCGTTAATACCAATTTTTGGTTTAAAATTTAAAAAAAACATCCGAAAGTATTCATCCTTTTTTTTTTTATTTTTGCGTTAGCTAGTATCTTCTTTGATTTTGCTTTTTAAATACTTTGTAATTCCATAACAAAAACGTTATTACAAAATATAACAAAAAAACTAACCAATATTTTAAGGCCTTCTAACTAAATATTGGAAATATGCATAAATTTTACACATAAGTAAGGTGGTCATTTTTAAAACCGCTTATTAACATTTTAGGCAAAACAGTAAATACGATGGTCAAGAGACTAAGCAGTGATTCGTGCGCTTCTCCACCGCCTACGAGAACTAATGTACTCATCATGCCAAATATGTCAGTTCAACATAATAACAATCAGCCTTTTTCATATACAAGGGGAATAAGTCCAGACAAATATAAATCGAATGAGGACTTACCTCGAGACTTGACTAATTCAACTAAACCAGTTATTTATGCGCAAGTGGTCTGCGGGGCTAATGGCATTAGTAAGTATGACAGCTTTTTTAATGTGATAATGCTAAGCTAAATAACAAATTTATTTAAAAAAATAAAGGCAAGGATATTAAATTGTCAACTTAAATATCAGTGTCGGACTGAGGACCATTGGCCTACCGGGGAGAATCAGTACAGTTTTAAAATATTTAATCATTTTGAAATTTTTAAAATATAGCAACATTTTATTAAACAAATTGAACATTTTATCAAAAATTTTATATTTTATAACCAAATTTTCTGGGCTTTAATAGTGAAGCATAAGAGAACTTTTGATGCAAGATTTTATTATTATATTTTTATATTAATGTTTTTTTATAATAACTAGTAATTACTTTAAACAGATTGTATAACTCGTAAAAAGATTACCTGTGAGTTTATTCTATATTAACCTTTTATTTGAAATAAGCACCAATCCTGTTTTGCCAGACTCTTCCTTTTTAAAAAACCAGAACACAAAACAAAAAAATGTAGTCATGTTTTTTTTTAATTTTAATAAATCATTATATTAATAATACAGTGTCCTCAGTTTGTGCTATTTCCACACTCAGTTTAACTTTTCTATTTGTTAATGGTGGTGTTTAAAAACTTAACAACAAAACTATTTTTTTTTCACGTTTTACCACTCCATTGAAAAACATGCCATCATTGGTATTATACTGATACTGGGTATACCAAGTTTCGTAGTCTCAATAATATATCAAGATACTATGCAGTAATATCGCAGCTAAATAATTCATATTTTCTTATGTCTTAGATAACGGAAAACAAACAGTTCATACAACATATAATGGAAGACGTCAACCACAATCTGATTCTGACGAGGGGCTAGGAGGGGAAGACAGTTTAGGCTTTTATCGAAAATATGAACCCGAAAAACGTTTACCCGTTTTGGAGATGATCGGCTTAAAAGTTTTCTTAATGATACCGATAAGTTACTAGACGAAATTGATAAATACAAAGCTGAAAGTCCCATTCTTCCAAAATATCGCAGTCCTACCCATTTAAATGGATTCTCGAGCTACGACGGCATTATGGAAAGGGGACGTGGCGATGGAATGGATTCAAAACGTCGAGAGAGTTTGACTGAACCAGATTTTGCGTTAGATGGCCATTCACCAGGAAATCATTTTTCCCTTAATCGAGCTGATTTATCCACCAGAAGGGATATATTGGAATCTCGAATAACTAGAAGGATGAACGATAAATTGACGCCATCGCCTGAGTATCCTCCAAATAAAGGTTTAAGAAGTAATGTGTACGTTTCAGAAAAATCATCAAAATATTATAGAAACGGGTCAACTAGTCCAGTAGGATTTAAAGAAAAATATATATCAGAAACAAAAACAGACCAATTTGGAGAAAGGTATGTTAAGACTGATTCGTAAGGTGTTTTCTAAAACAAAAGATAAGATTGTAATAACCTGGTCTTTATGTTATTTAAAAGTAAATTGTAGCCATTTTCTAACTACTTTTTACGATTTTTTAGACGTGCCAACATTGTTTTTAATGGCGTATGGGACATTCACTAGTAAAAAAAAGATTACAGGTTTAATCAATGATATAGCGGAATTTTATTAACTTTTTTTACTAGTTAGTAATTATACCTATTTTGATAATTATAAAAAGGAGTCAACAAAACTATAAGCGGACCATGGTCCCCCATAGTAGATAATTTGATTTAGACGTAGCCTCACGTTCTTTTGGAAAATATTCAGGTCCATTTTTTATAATTTTTCTTAAAATACTCACCCGCAATTTTTGTTTATTTTGGGCTTTTCATTGGTCGTCATAACGTTATCTTCTCTTGTTTTACAAAGGTAACGTTATTTTGTTCCGAGTGTTGGGCTAATCTATTATATCGATATTTAGATGGTGGTTGGTTATAATAAATTAAGCAGTTTTGGTAAGCACCTTTAAGAATAAAAGCTCATTGTCTCCAGCTTTTTCTCAAAACTTGTATTCCATACGGTATGCAAGCAAAATAGGTCAGTTCTCCCTTTAGCTTTTCCCAGCAAAATTTTGTGTGATATTTAATGATTGAGCAGGTTTTTTATATTGTAAATAAAACACATTTATATTAAAGATAATAAGGATTTCGCAATGCTTGTATCATTGAAATTGAAAATTTCTGCAATATTTTCTATAGAATTTACGTATTTATTTAATCTTATAAGATAGGAATGTGTTAGTATGGGAAATTGTAGAAACACTTTTATAATTATTATCGGGGCTGCGTGTGCCCATCAGGCAAACCTGACCTTAATCCTCTTCTTAATCCGAACTATAATTGATTTAATTTTACAATTTTTACATAGTTATAATTTCCGTTAGTCATAAATCCTTTTTTACGAATTTGTTTTATTTATCCACATTTTTTTATTCAAAACTAAAAGGATCTTTAAGATTTTAAAAGGAATCTTTACGCATTCCAACCAAACACACTGGTTACCCGACTTACAGGGATCAATTAAAACCTTTTTTTTGAGAGTGTGCATAGTAAGAATGATTTTTAGTTTAGGATTGAAAAATGAATATTATTCAGAATATATATCTGATTCAGTATGTATTAATTAATAAGAGAAAAGCCAACTTTATAATAAATCTGTTTTTCTACTACGAAATACCAATATTAATCATATATTGTTTATTTTTGGCGTTATTATTATATCTTTAATAACTTAACTTTCTGATACCAAAATTAATTTTTAGATATTGCTAAAAATAAAATATTGCCAAGTTTATACAGATATAAACACGGCGTCCCAAAGTAGATAAAGGGTAAAAAAACTAAACAAAATATTTCTAAAAAATTAAATGAGGCATCTTGCGAAGGCTTTCAATTTAATCTTGAAATTTGGGGATATTTTAAAGTCAAATAAACTTTTTAAAAAAGAATCCCATTTTTATAGCAGAAATGCAGAAATAAAAAGCTGAGAAAATTTTACATGTAACAATGTTAATAAGTTAGAGGTCAAAAGTCATTAAGGCCAATTATCTGATAAAAAAATGCCTTTAACGTGAAAAGGGGGAAGAACCTAAAAATATATAAAAAATCAAACAAGACATCTTGTAATAACCTTTGGTTCCCCTTAAAAACCTGGATAATTGTTTTAGGGTCCAATAGACGTTTTTAGAAATTTTTTGACCTTAAAACAAAATCCTAATAACATTTGACCCTTACCATATTACTACTGTATATGCATAATTTTCTTGGCTTTTATTTTTGCAATAAAAGTTCTCATTAAATAAAGAAGACAATCTGGTCTTAAAGTATCCATCCATGCCACTTTCAAGGTGAACTTCAAGGACAACGTAAAATGCTCCGCGTGATATTAGGCCGTTTTCATACTCTTAGTAAAGTCTGTATATACAGGGTGTCCGGAAAGGTGAGGTCAAACATAATAGGGATGATAGAGTAATAAGCCAAAATAATGTTAGTTACATAAAAAAATCTATCGCCGTTCTTTAGGGAGATATTGACCTTCAAAATTGGTATCAAAAAAATAGAATTATACCCGTTGCCACAGTACCAATGATATTTGGGTTGGGTTTGGTGTGGGTTGTTGTGACTTTGTACTCTCAATATATATACAGTTTTAAAGTCTTACAAACAATTATGAGTTTCATGAGGAAACTATGCATACAGACAATAAGTCATTTATGGGTATACATACTTCAGTGGTTTCCTAAAATTATCCCAATTATTAGTAAACGGCTGTTCAGTAAATCGGAACAATACAGCGTGCAACGATTTTTTTCTCATTTTATGTATGTATTTTTAACACTAGTGACAAATTCGGCATTTTGCTTTGACCGCTTAATTCCTTCATTATTTTTGTATATAAAAGGTATACGTTATTTAAATCGATATCTTGGACCGTTTTTCGTAAAATCGCATTTTAAATACAGACATACCAGCACTTTGTATATAATATTTAAAAAATTCAAATTTTTTGATAAAATTATTAAAATGTGATAAAATTATTAAAAACGGTATTTGTGAGCTCCTTAAACTTTATTATACAGTTATAAACTGTTTTAAAGAATGCTTTAAACATTTTCTGTGAAAAAATATATTTTTTATTACTTACAAAATGCTGATATGTCTGGACTTAAAATGCAATTTTATGAAAAAAGGTATGCATTCAACGAAAATCTACCTTTTTGTACAAAAATGATGAAAGAAGTAAGCGGTCAAGGCAAAATGTCGAATTAGTCACCAGTGTTAAAAATGTATACATTAAATGAAAAAAATTGTCGCACCTTGTATAATTCCGAATTTTTTTCGCCCTTTCGGGGTCATCCCACCCAGGCCCGACGACCGCCCCACTAGGTGGTGCACTGCAGCCTGAAGGCTTATTGTACCTTGACCCCTACTCTTTCCCATTCACACACCATTCATTCCATAACTTGGATGGTTATTGCTCGGTCCGTTCGTTCACCCCCGAGCAGAACACCGCGTGCCCTTGCCCAAAACCGACAACGCCGGTCACCCATCCAGTTATGGGCGCGCACTTCATTGCTTAACTCCGGAGATCGACGCTGCCGATACAACCGGAGCAGCCACAAGCGCGCCTTATATAATATATAATTCCGAATTACTGACTAGCCGTTTACCTATGAAAAGAAGCATTTCTATGAGGTTATTTAGTAGCCCAAATATTATTGGTACTGTGGCAACAGTTTGAAAGTTATAATTGAAATATATATTTTTTATACTAACCTTGAAGGTCAGTATCTCCCTAACGAAGCGCGATAGAACTAGCATTATTTTGGCTTACTCTATAACCCCTATCATTTTTGAGCTTACCCTTCCTGACACCCTGTATATTGTTACGTGTATTTTTAAAAATATTTTATTTCACAGACATACCGAAAGTCGAACGAAAAAAATTCTCGGAGGTCCAAGCGATAGGACAAACTCACCAGGCTTTAGGCGTAATGGGTTCGACAATCAACCTAAAAGTTTGGATTCCCAAATTAGCGATTACCGCTCCTCTCCAGAAAACCATCGCTTTGAATCTAGTCATAATACCAATAGTCGTAGTAGATACCGCACTGAAAAACCAAAACTATTCAAGGATAAGGAAGTGTACAAATCAACACCAGAGATACATCACAGTAATTATCCCAGTACTAGAAACCAACACAATTCTTATCATGATTCATTACCCCGCGAAGAAAAATTTCAAAGCACTACAAGTAGTTCACAACTCACTAGATCAGAACGACATTTAAATCGAGAAGATTGGGACCGAAGAGGAGAAAAAATTGTTGATTCAGGAATCGAAAATGATTTTAGACGGGATAGTAGTGAACGATATAAGCCAACAAGACCAGTAAAAATACGGCGAGATTTGTACAACGAAAGTGAAGATGAAGGTAAGGTAAAAATTATATGTTTTTTTTTCTTTATATTTTAAACATCAAATAGACTTGGAATATAACAAGAATGTAAAGATTTAAATAAACTGATTTAAAGTTTTTATAAATACTTATTGAAGGTTTCAATTTTATACAAGAAAATGATTTGGTCTAGCCTTTTTGAAAAACCATTAAAGAGTTATACAATTCTAAACCCATAAAAACAAGCTTTTCCATGTTAATGTTATGGGAAATTAACATTATCATGCGGCACCTCTAAATAATAATATTAAAGACTGTGGCTTTCACAGGATTTTTTAAAAATAATTTTTAACAATATTTTGGATATAAATAAGAAAGGAAAAAAGCGACTTTTTTAAAATCAGTCTACTGTACATGTTACTAATTTTGCAATGAATGATCCTTTTTAACCATTAATTTAGTATAAATGAGTAGGTATAATTATTCTTTCAAGATGGTTATTTTTGTAAATCATTTAAGGTTTATTTTTCTTGTGACTTATTTTCTCCTTATATCAACTTAAATATTAATTTATTTAAAACGAACTCAAAAAATTAAATTTAAAATAGTTTTAGCCAATTTTATTATTATTTCCAGGTTTTGCTAGCTCTCTACTTATTACGAGCGAGAAGCAACATACCGAGAACAATATAACCCGACAATCGAGAAAAGATTACGACTCCGATCGAAATAATTCGAGGGAAGATGACTTTTGTAGGAAAAATGAAAGTAAATTCATTCCACGAGAACGAAGTATTGACGATGGATCACACTATGATCCCAGGTTGGATAAAGATGTGGATAGATCTACATTAAAAAGGATTGAAAAGAAGCCTCCGAAACCGGAAAAAAAGAGCAGTTTGGAAAAAGTACTTTTTTTTAATTATAGATATTTTAGATATATTTCATGTATTTATTTCCTTTTTTAACCCAAAATAAATAAAAAACTTTAGGGTGACATGGGTCTTTAAATCCTTCATTGTCAAAATACAGGGTGTTTAGGTTAATGCTAATTTGGGGCCTTAATGCTGTAAATGAAACCTCCATATTACAACAAAATTAGGTAAATAATATCTAAGGTATTTACCAAATACCAATTATTTTTTTATAAATTTAACACCCTGTATATTGAGAATAAAAAATTGCAGCCTTATGTTTATACAGTAACGGCCAAAGACTTAAACACGTATGAAAAATACGAGGTTGTCTTGTCTGCTTAAATCTAAAAATTTTTTCCTTTGTATATTACACTATTTTTTTTCTGTGACGGGAAAATACCACGACTAAATAATATAAAAACATACTAATTATAATATTAAAGTATATAATAAAGTTAGAAAATTAAATATGTAAAATTTGAAGTTTTAGACTGGTCGACTGTTGTATTTGAATCGACAATTAGACCTTGCATTACTATGGACTATGGACACCTTAAATATCTGTCAATGTAATTTTGTGATTTGACGGATTTAAATTAAAAATTTGGAAATAAAAGTGATTGTTTAGTAGTTATTCTGAATATTTTAAAATGTTAAAAATGTCTGATTGTCTACCTTTAATTACGTGTATGTATGTCCGGAAAAAAGTTACTTACTTTTTTCCGACGAAAAAAAAGACATTTTATAAAAGTCACTTTTTAGTAGGTATCTATTAACAGAAATAAAATGTTAAAAGTTTTTCCCGTCACGGAAATAAATATTTTCGAAGTTAGCCAGGTAAGTTCGTATGATATTTAAAAATTTTATTTTATATTTAGGTTAAATCTTTATTTACCCGGGATTCCAAAAGAAAAAAGAAAAGGCAAATACACTACAAAAAGTAAAGTCCAAGACGACATATAATAGACGACAGGACGAAATAGATGACCTTTCAGATAGTAAAATTGGATCGGTATGTACTATTATTTTTATAATATAATAATTAATATAAGCTATAACTGAAATTTTAAAAAGACTCGACTTGTATAGAAATTAAAGGCACACTTAATTATAAACTTAAATTAAGACGAAATATGAATCCTTATGCTATACAAATACGCGCACAAAGTATGACAGGTTATTATTGAGAATATAGATGTATACAGTGTGTCTACTAATTATGATGATATACAGAGAAACCACAGATTTTTAATGTGGTTTAAGTACAAATACCTATATCCTAAAGTTTATAATGGAAATAAGAGGTGTCAAAGTAAATAAAAATAATTAATTTGATTCATAGATATCTCACATGTAGATACACAGAGCCTAGTTGCCTTTTGCGGATTTTTACGACCTCGCGCAGTAAATAAACTCGAGGCCCACCGGAAGGTTTTTGGTACATGCGCATTAAAAAGTCATGTTCAGTACCGGACTTAAATCTTTTTTAAATCATTAAATCAAATACACCTTTCTAAAAATTGTTTGATTTGCAAGGGTTTTTGTACATACCATTCCTTTTGTTTATATGCAGTTACATTTTTTTATTATTAATTTTAAGAAAAAAGTTATTTCTTATAAAAAGTTCTGCATGATCCAAAACCAAAAATGCAATCATCAGATATCAATTTGTGTCAATCATGTACGAGGTTTGGCCAAAAATGTAATTTCTGCTAAAGGCTAAAGTACCTGTATTTTTGCCAATATCGCAAATTGTTATAGAGAAAAGATGTTTAAAATTAAAAATTACTTCCAAATATGCAATTATGTTCATTTCCAAAAAAAATGTTTTTTTGATTTTCTTTTCTGCGAAAATCGGAAAAATTTAAGTTTGTACATTAGTGCCTTGTACATTCTTCCTCTTTTAATAACAAATAATTTAAAAAGTTTATTTAAAACTGTCCTATGACATTTAGAATTATGAAATATAGTGCACTAATGTACAAACCTAAATTTTTACCATTATCGCAAAAAAAACAAAAAAATTTTTTTTTTTTTTGAAATGAAAAAAATTGCATTTGAGATATTAGCAAAAATACAGGTACTTAACTCTTAAGCAAAAATTAATTTTTTGGTCAAACCATGTACGAGGTTTGACCATGACTGTCAATTTAATTGGACCATACAAAACTTTTTATAAAGAATAACTTTTTTTATAAAATTAATAATAAAAAAGTTTTCCATATGCCGCCAACTTACGTAGACACCCTGTATAAAAATGTATTTTTATGTAAAACGTTAAGTCCTAGTACATTTAAATAAAAGTGAAAACCATATAATAGTAATTAATACAAAATAATGTGAGGATCATTAGAAAGCTCAAAATCTAGAAAAAAAATCTTATTTAAAGAACGAACTCCTAAAGCGAATGTTTGCCGCCCATAAAAAAAAACTAGCCACAAAAATATCGTTCTTTCATATGTTAATTTAAAACTATAAAAGAACTATAAACAAAAACACAAATGAGACAGGCGAAACCATAATTAGGATAATGACCACTGGTTCTCTATTAAAACTTCCAATATAAATATATTCTTCTCAGGCAGGTTTTTAGGAACAAAAAATGGAGGATTTTAATGTGATATCTTTTTTTTATTTCAAAGAATCCAAACGATTATTTTGAATCCTTTTATACACAGCCGAAAAAATAAAATTATATATTTACGTAGTTATGCAGAGTGGCCGGTTTGACCCATTTTGATCGCGAATAACTTTACAACAAATAAAGTAATTAAGCGAAGGGATTTTTGCAGATAAGCTCAGATATTTTAAAAGTTTTTTTTTATACTTTCCATTTTGTTGTGTTATGCCATTAGCACAAAAACAAGGTGGAAAATTTTCTGATATGGGACAATCATCGGCGTAACTACGGGGAGGCCTGAGGAGCCCCCAGGAAGAAGGTTTTATATATGTGCGTGCATATAACGTATAAGCAACGTTCGGGCCCCTCCTAGGTTGTTGGCAAGCTGTCTTTGCATTCTCATGTGTACAATGTGTACATAAACTGTTTTTTTTTGTTGTGGTTTTACGTTATACTGCATGAGCAATAGGTTCTGGTTTATCGACCAGTAATGCAATTACAAAACAGGCACTATTAGTCACCCATGTTTACATGCCGGTATTTAGTTAGACTGTCCCTTTTCCTTACATTGCCTATGTGTTATGTTATTTAGCTGATCCGGTATATGGATAAGTCTATTATGCATTTAAGCGCACCTTTTTAAGATAAGGACCTTTATTTTTCGCCTTTAAAACAAATTTCGGGGCAGAAAATTGTTTTTATTTACAGACATTTCCATTTATTTCGGGGTCCCCCAGGTTCAATGCCTATTTACGTTTATGAGGAGAATTTTGTTATTTTAAAAGAAACACCGTGTACATTTCTCAATTTCTTAAAGTTTAATCTTGTCCCATTAAAAAAAGGAACATAGGCTGTAGTTATTAAAAAAATAATGGATTTATTGATCTTCGAAAGACTGACTGGATCGCAATTAGGAATAAATTATAACAGGTAATTCTTTTTACATACCTAGAAAGTAACAAAAACAAACGGCAACAAACCTAGAGTAGTATTAGTTGCAGTAAGGCTATATTAGTTTGAAAAAAAACTTTTGTAAATGTTTGTTTCTGTGTTTATTTTTGTAAGCTTGTATTTAGGAAAATTATAATTGTTAAAATACATTCTTAATCTCGACCTAGTTAATTTATTAAAAGTTAAAAATTCTTTTTTTAATTTATAATAGCTAAAATACATTTAAAAAATAAAAAATAATCACGGTATTCCATGTAAAATATTTGCCCTATATCGGAAAACGACTATTTTGTTTGGGTGTGGCCAGAATCAACTTTTACCTGTCTAATTGATGTTCTAAACGTAAACCCAGGCCAAAGGTCCTTGGGCGTCTGTAGGTCTGTATGTATTGGCGATTCATATCTAAAACAGCGGCGCATTTGACTAACAGCCGCTGAGCTGAGACTAAAGCTGGTATCTATTTCCATAATTTCCTTCTTCGTGGGGTACTGTAACAGACCGCGCAAAAACTTAGGTTAAAAATAATTATAGCTCCACAACGAAAAAGTTTTAAAAGCTAATACAGTTTATCTATTAAAGTTATATGGAATGCAAATCGGAGAAATGTAAATTTAATGTATTGTACAGTACGAGTGCGTCCAATTGAACTTGTCCACACTTAAAATGTCTATAACTTTGTTATTTTTCTTATGGAGTGATTTATCAAGTTTTATTTTCTGTTATTAAAATTTCAGAAAACTATTTTAATAAAAGAAAATATGGACATAATTTCCTCTTTTTAGTGGAACACCTTATATATTATACCACCATTAAAAAGGTATTTCAAAGAGCTTGACAAAAATACAACTTTTAATTTACCGAGCCAGCTAAATAACATAACACATAGGCAATGTGAAGAAAAGAGACAATCTAACGTGAATACCTGGATGAAAACATTTCTGATTGGGATATTCACATACATCCTTTTTTGTTGCTTTACTGGCCGATATCTTAAAACCTTCTTGCTTAACCAGTATCTATTTTTAAAGTTCCTGAAATATGACCAAAATATAAAGTTAGAGAACTTAAGTAAAAAAATATTTTAGAAATCTTAACAAATATTTAAATTTGTTTTTTGCTTAAAAATTTCATTGTTTTTTACTCTCTTGCTTTAACTTTAAATTTTGCCATAAAATTTAATTCTCTACAACCTTTACTTTTAAAATTTTGTTCTATTTTTAAGAATTAAAGTGGCTAGCTCCTGGGAATTTTTCACATTTTTAGTTATAACTCATCCAGTATATAATACCAATTGGGATAAAATTTTGTATTTATTAGTTTTGGACCATACGGACAGTTTTCCAAAAATTTCGTTTTAAAATTTAAAAATTTTTGGTTTATTGGTCGTCTTGTTACACCTATCCTGGGACACACTGTATGATAAGAAGAAAAAAATGTTTTATAATGTATACCTTTTCATCGGTGCGTTAAGCGGCTGTAGAGTTTAAAATATGTAAAAACATATTTTTTTATTATTTCGGCTTGTGGAAATCATTTCAATCGTATTTAATAACATATTTTTTGTTATCCTTGAATTATTTTCTTCAAAATAAAAAAAAGAATAACCTCGCTTGAGAATGCCAAAATAACGTTTTTTTACAACTTTTTTAGTGTTTATTTAAAAATAACGTCCGTGGTGGTACTACCGCGTTGTCTAAAAGGGGCTGTGAAATGCAACTGCATGTTTCAGTGCTTGGATAACGTTGACGGAACACGACAATATTGGGTTAAACATCCAGTAACCCGGCACTCACGGTACACTGGTATTTAGGCATAAGCCTTTGTGAGATGTCATAAAGATAAAAAAAATATAAAAAAAAACTTTGTAGCCCTCCGCTTTCTTTACGTCACTCTCAAATGTGTTGGTAGAATATACATTGTTTAGCATGTATTTGACTTACAATTTCTGATGGATATATTTTTGTTTTTACGATCGCCCCTGTATACGGGGCTCATATTTGATGGAGGTATTTATTCGGGTACAAGGTATCCTCCGATATATTAATCTGCCGCGCTGTAGTAACTTCCGAAATCCCCTCTCGGGCTCTCCTACCAGAATAATGGAAATTATATGTAATATTTTTCACATTTAAATTGTCATATTTTTGAAACTATTAAATATAAATAAATCAAATGTGGTATTTTTTGTAATGCTCTTTAAGATATCTTTTTAATAAGCCATATGATATTTTCATTTATTAAAATAGTTTTGTGTAATCTCAATTACAGAAAAAAACTTGATATTTTACTTTACAACTCCGTTTTTAAATCATTTCCTTAAGTCTAGAAATAACAATATTATAGGCATTTAAAATGTGGACAAGTTCGATTGGCCGCACTGCACATAAAAATAATAATAAAGGTATAAATTAAAAACATCGAAACAGCAAAATAAGAAAAGGAAATTAAATGAAATGACAGAGCGAAAATAGCAAACAAATCACTGTAAAGGATAACAGAAAAAATCATGTATAGTGATTTAATTCAAGTAAATGCCTACCTACTACTTAGGTTGTTTAAAAGTCGTTTTCTAAAATGCAATAAGAGTTAAAATAAAAAAAAATTATAAGCTTTTGTATTCATACCCAGTGTACATGATATTTAAACCAACAGAAAGTTAGTTATAATTCCTAAAACCCTTTCTTTGCTATAAGTTAGTAATTGTTCATAATAAATTATTTTAAATTAAAAAATAAATAAATAAATAAATAAAAGCTCCCAAGTTTTATGCGGCGCTTTAAATGTACCTAGTCTTCACAGCAGTTTCGTAGACTTTCCCAAATTAAATAATAAGCTTTACAGGAAATGGTATCCCGACCTAACTGATTATGTAAAATACAAATTTTATATATTAAGCATTTATAATAAAATAAAATATGCAATTTTTAGACTCCGGATTATCGATATAGAAGACGCCTTTCAACTCCAAGCCCACCTAGAGAAATTCCAAAAAGTACTAAGTCAGAATCGACTCACGGAAGCTGGTTTAAATCTCTGGACAGGCTTACCAGAAGGAAATCGGAAAAGGTAAAATCAAAAATAAAATGCACAAAATTAAAAGAAATTATATTTTTAATAAATAATTAAGAAAATACCGCCTAAAAAACCCTTTTCTGGCAAATATACGTCTTATTACGATTAAACGAGAATCTAAATTCATAATAAATAAAAGGGTTTATTAAAGGCAGTCAGCACACAATTTTTATAACCAAAGGACACACATGAGGGGATAATTATCCAACCTTCCTCCCCTTCCCCCAGGAATACTGAAAAAAATCTTCAGATTAATATTTGCTATATGCTATTAAACAAATTAAAAAATAGAAATATTACAGAAAAAACAATATTTCTAATTAGTTCTATATTTTTTCCTCAAATAAAATGTTTATTTCTTTTTGCTATCATATTATACAGTGTGTCCAAAATGTTCAAAAAAGCTTAAATATCTCAGAGAATTTTAATCCAAACTAGACGAAAAACACTGGATTTGAAATGTTTCTACCCCGGAGTACAGAATTTTGCTCAGTTTGGTTCAAAATTCTCTGAAATATTTGAGCGTTTCCAAACCTTTTAGACACACTGTATATATTATTTTGATATCAGGATATACAGGGTCATCCAAATTAAGTATTCGTCATTGATAACTAAGTACCTAGTAGCTTTCTTCAAAATTTAAGATTGGAAAAAACACTTGACAGTCGGCTTTTTGAGTTATACACCAAAAAGAAAAAAACATTTTACAACTTCATTTGTTTTATTTATTTTATATTTTCAGCAAAACAAAGACGATGTTTTAACCAGCACAGAGGAAGAGCCTGTTACCAATCGGTCTAAGTTATCATCCTCAACAAGTAATTTACGATTTTTTGGTGATACTGATCAAGAATCAAATGGAGATAGTATAAGGGGAATTAAACCTTCTAAACAGAGAACCGGACTTAGAAGTCAATCCTCCCGCGATTTACACAATATCTCTGAAGAATTTAAAAGCACTCACACGGGGAGAAAAGCAGATGTACATCATAAATCACTTACAAACATTTCAGAGTCTGAAAGGTAAAATACTTACATAAATGTGTGTTTTTTAATAAAAAATCAAGCAAAACTGATTTTAAATTTTTATGTAAAAGCGTATTTAAATATTCAAAAAACAATTTTTACCAAAATAATACAACACGTGCAATGGGGATCCATGGGTTGGAACACATAAAATTCAGTAGTTGAAAAACGCTCTAACACGTCCATTAATATTTTGTTTTTTATTAAATTAAAAATAGGTTGGTTTGTGCTTATTTTTGGTTCGCCCTATATAAATTACTTGACTGTGGAACAAGTAGCAACCAAAAATAAAGATCGACTCGCCTAAGCGTTTTTCTAAAAAACAAATCTGACTTTTATTGTTTTCCTAAAATGGGTTGTTTTTCATATTTTTGTTAAAATTTAGCAGTCTTGTTTAAAGCAATAAGGGGCTAATTTAGCTTTATCTTAATTATATTTATTGAGTTCAGTGGTGTCTCAAGTGGGATCTAACCTAATATTTCTAACAAAAATTTGTAAGGCTCTGGTTTTCTTGGATGTTTTTTATTTTATTTAAAAAAACAAATTATTATAAATGTTTTTTCAAATTTTTAAATCCATCAAATTGCATATTCCTGAACCATCCAAAAAACTAAGAAAAATTTGAAAAACACAAGTAAAATTTCTTACGTTTATTGTGTGACTCAAGTGGTTGGGTTCACTGCACAAAAGTCAGTGGTGCGTGAACATGTTTTTTTGGAAAATATTTTTAGGTGTCACTTGAGACGCCACTTGACTAAATTTAATTAAGTTAGGCCTAAATAAGTATTTTATTGCTATTAATATTACAACCAAATTTCATTTAAATCCAATTAGAAATATTTTATGATGTTATGAAAAAATCCATTTTTTTAAATTTACACCCTATATTTTGGACACATTTAGAGACCTATGTTTACACAGACATTTTTTTCATAGACTGAATCTAGAAATAGGCCTTTATTTTTTCACCAAGAAAACACCCTGTATACAATAAGTAAACTCAAACCGAAAATTCCAAACATGTTTCCCAATAGAAAAAATAATAAAAATATATATAATTTCTTGCCATGCCTTCTTACCTTTAAAAGTACTAATATTTTTTATTTTCGTTTATTTTCACAGATAGATAAATTTGAATCCCTGAGTAAATCCGTTTGCATTGGTGTTTCTTAAAGACTTATCATTTAATAGTGTCAAATTATACATTAATAACATTTAGTATATGAAATAAGGTACCTACCTAATAAGCACTTAATCTTTACTAGAACTAAATATTGGTGTATTCTTTTAGAGAACCTAAAGGTGGCAGGTCCAAAACGAAACCTCCTATTTCACCTAGTCCTAGATACAGACAAGATATACCTCATAGGGAAGACAGAAGAAGACGAAAAAGACATGATATAAGTTCAGTAGAAAGTTCCACGGAGGGCGAAAGTAGTCAACAATCACAGAGAAGTATTGTATATCTACATGCGGCTACTGGTGAGTAGTAGAGTAGCCCGTGAGCGGCAGACCTTCGTTATTTTGGAAAAGCTGAAAGTTTGTCAGTGCATGCTGCATACATAGGTAGAAGCAATGATAGACTATGAAGTTTGACTTAAAAGTGGCTTCGACAGGTACCAGGTACCAAAGGTTAATAAATTGAAACTTAACTTTAGACATTTTGTAAAAGCTGAATTTTAGATATTTTCTCAGTCGCCCGTTGGTTTTGACAGTTCTAACTCCTTGGCATACAAACATTTTGGTAATAGCCTAATGGTCCGGGAAAGTCCAATATCTCCGTTATTTAACGAGATATGACAAAAAAACCTTAAATAAAAGTTGTGGGATAAGCATGTCCTAAAAATACTTTAATGTATACAGAATGTCCCAAAAAAACATTTAAAAAAGTTCACCTAATAGCAATACCTTTTTCTGGGACTCTACAACTCTTATAGTTAATACTTTTTGTCATATCTTGTTAAGTAACAAAAATATTGGACTTCCTCGGACCTTCACAAAATGTTTGTCCGCCAACGGGTTGTAACTGTCAAAACCGTCTGGCGACTGAGAAAATGTCTTCTAATGGGTACCCAAGTAACGTAATATAAAATTCAGCTTTTAAAAAAGGACAAAAGTTAAGTTTCATTTCAGTAACCTTTGTTACCTGCTATCTGCCAAAGCCACTTTGGGACAAACTTCATAGTCAACCATTGCTTTTACCTATGTTGGGAGCATGCACCATGCACTGACAAACTTTTAGCTTTTACAAAATAACTGTCTGCCAGTTACGGGCTCTTTGGACTAACGGTAAACTTACTAATTAAGAAATCTGTTTTTATACACAAGCGAGCAAGAATCTCAGGTCACTTTAAAATTATCATAATTAGTGTATTCCTTTTACCTTGTAGAACCGTTCTGAACCGTTCTCTGAACTGTCAATAGTGTCAAGAACGGTTCTACAACATGAAAAAATGTAAAAAAATTGTAAAAGGAACACTTATGGTGTCGTTCTGGGCGGTTCTGGAGCATAAAAGGAATACAGCAATTATTGTTATTTTCCGTCAGTCTTTTGCTTGTGTTTAACACGTCATAACTTTGGTTGCCTTGGTAAATTATAGCTCTAGTGACAAATTTCTATTTTTTTATTTTTTCTATACTAGATACTACTAATATTACTACTATTTGGGCCACCCGAGTGTCTTAAAAACGTCTGTACAAAATGCAGTCCCAAATTTCTTGGAGTAAACTACAACGATCTAATGAAAATCACCTTATTCGTAAACTTGACTGTTTGCGATATACAGGGTGGCAAACTTTTCATTTTATTTTTCACTGAATCTCGCAGCCCAATTATATAAGCGTTTCACCTCAGAGTGAGAGATAATACTCTGGAAAATTGTATACGCCTTCCTTTTGGCGTTCCTTAAGTTGTGTCAAAAGTCTCATAAAATCGTTTCTGCGTCCTTAGTTCTTAAAGGTCAAATGTCAAAAAATGTTTTTTACAATTATCTCGATTTTTACTACTCCATTGATGGTAACACTTAGAATAAAAGTTTTAGAGCGTAAGATTTGCTATAATTTTTGTTTTCAATATTTTTATGTGCTTAACCATTTTTGAGATAGAGGGAGGAGGAGCCCATGCTTAAAAATTAAAATAACCCACATTCTTTCCTTGCCAGTGTGTGTAAGTAAATTTTATTATCAGTGTAACACACTTCTTTTAGGTTTTAATTTGCTTTTTATAGTATAAACCACGGAAATAGGTTTAAATATAATTTATTTATTTGCGGAGTCAATAAAATCCTTAATTACTCAAGTTTAGTTTTTTAGAAATACTTTTTTTTTTTTAGTTGGTGATATTCCAGGACCGGGATACTTACGTCCAAGACGATCAGCCTCAAGAGAAGACCTTACCTCCAATGGATCAAGTTTTATCCAACCTCAGGTTAAAACTTTGAGCAGGTCGTTTTCGGTTTTGGCTCCATGGAAACCACGTCATCAACGAGAAGCTTTAGATATTGATTATACCCAACACCCCAAACCTAATAAGAACGGCAAATATGAACAAAAACAAACAAGAAGTACGTCCAACCGTAATGATAATTCAACGCTTAAGAAGAAGGCACAAGACAGTAAGAAAAACAACTACCAACAAACCTTGACTAGAAAATCTAGGAGTAAAGAAAGTTTATCGTCGCAAGTTCAAAAGCAAACAAAAGAAGAAATATCACGAGGTACAAGTACTTTATAGAACACTTTTAAAACCTTTTAACGAGTCTACCACAAATATTTATACCGCCATATACGAAAGGGGCGTTTTTACCCAGCCTGTCAATGTCAAATGTTTCGGATGTCAAATGGGGCAAAGGCTTTTTTGTGGGACCAGTTTATTACAATATTTTACATGCAATTTTTTAACGTTGTGCCAAGGTTACAGTTACGAAATCCGCCCAATCCGATACCCAAAACATGTCAATGGGCAGTATGGTTTCGTGACTGTAACACTTACGATTTTGGCACAATGCTCTAGAAATTCCACGTAATACATTGTGGTAAACTTGTTAGACAAAAAAGTGACGTTTTGTCCAGTTCGACACCCGAAACATTTGACATTGACAGGCTGGGTTAAAGCGCCGCTTCCATATATGGTGGTATCAAAAGTCATGGTACGTTGATCACATCACGTTCGACTCTGTGAAGTGAAATTTGGGAATAGACCTACTGTACATCCAATATTAAAAACTGTACGAGGTGGGCCTTTTTATACAAAAGTTATATTATTTCTGAATATTTTACACAAAAACTCCCCATTCGTCAGACTTCACCGGTAAGTTTCAAGCCAAACTTACTGGTGAAAACTACAATTCACTCGCTTGCATCATTTACTCGCTACACTTTAAATTTCTATCGTTTATAGCTTTTTAATTTAAAGATTGTTTAATTCTGTAAAAATATTTTCACATGAACTTTTTATACAGATTGCAGATAAGCTTAATTTTTTTTTTTAAGTGACGCATTTTTGATTTTTTAAAATGGTCATAAAAATATCGTTTAAAAATGTTTCACACAGTGTGCAAGATAGTGTAGCTTTCTGATTGTGAAAGAATGTTCATAATCGCTTTAGTATTTCTAAAGATTACCTGTTACAAATAAACAAACAAAGTTACAAACATTGTCTGTTTATGATATTAGTATAGATTATACAGTAAAAATATAAACATAATTTTAAAACTTGATTTTTGTGGTATCTGGCCATTTGTTTTTACTACAAGCATTTATTTTTTAAAAAGCGTAGGTTGTAAGACGGTATGTTATTTCCTATACCCGTATAGTTTTATCTTGGTAAGCAAAAAGAAAAACTATGTCCATAAAGTCACAACAACAATTTTTCATTTTTTAAATATGTTTGACAACTTTGCACAAATGTTATTTAAATATTATTGTAATGTTGCCTTAAACAATGTTTTGTTGTTATGTGGAAATCAGTGGGGTGTTAATGGCACGGTAGGCGAACAAATAATTCCGTAGCTCAGAACTGACTCACTAAAGTCCACTGTTTAAAATTTTACAGGACAGCGAAAATCTTCAAACCTTAAAATTTCAATCTGAAATAATGCTCCTAAAAATTAATAAAATAAAATAGGTTAAAAAAATAAAGTAAATAATAAAAACACATTCCCTAAAAACCTAAATAATGCTGGAATTATTTACAATTTTTATCAAAAGTTAAATGATACCTCGACCAAGTCCCTAAAAAATAAGCTGGTTTATAACCTAGGTAGTATTTTATTAACCACCTTCGTTTATTTAAAAGAAAATATAGATAACTTAGCAGTAATATAAGTTGACCACTTATAATAAAAAGCTAAAGAAATGCACGAAAGAAAAATACAGGGCATTTCTGTAATGTTCCCCCCTCCTTTTATTTTTTGAACGGATAAATTTAAAAAGTTGAACTTGGGGATATGAAATTATTGCATTAATACTATATTTTAGAGTGAAATTGACAGGATGGTGGCTTGGTGCCGTTTTGTGAAAAAAAAATTTAATGGAAAGGGAGGTCTTGTGACACATTATTTTAAAGCTCCTGACGAGTACTTTATAACCTAAGAATATAAGTCAACACCTCAACCTAATAAAAAATGGCGGCACTTTAAAAATTACCTAAATACCTGATTTGGATGGCCTTTTCCTTACCTAGAAAATAAACTATAAACTTGGCAATCTTGTAAATATAATTTTCATTGTCAGTTAACTTTTCGCACAAAATTTGGTTTTGTTATATTTGACGGTTGCTGAAATAATCAATCGTTCCGTTTTTTTTCTACTAACCCTGTATTAGGAAGAGCTATTCTGCTCTTGAAATAATATAATAAAAGTTAAGATTGCTTTACAAATAATAAACTTATGTTTTTCAGGATCAACATCAACTCTTTATAAGAAGAAAGACAAACTGCCACGCGAAAATTCGAGGTATAACAAAGATAGAGAAGACAGAAGAATACCAACAAAAAGTCAATCAGTTGAATCCATAAACAGATCCAGAGGTGAACGAAGAGATGTTTCTAGATCAGTTTCAATGCCTAGAGATACAGGAAAGACTTCAAGTTGGTTTAAGAAAAGTAAAAAATAAAACAAACCAGTGCCTGTAATAAAATCTTAAAATCCACAAATTGACTCATTACAGTTCATTAAGTCTAATTATGGAAAGTAGTTTTTTTTAAGTTTAGCTTATTATCTCCAAATAAATCACCTACAAAACTATTTTTATACAGTATAAAATTAAATTTAAAACAGATTTGTTTTTAAACCAATGATACCAACAAAAATGCTTTCTATTAGTAGTTAAATTAAAGACTTTGGGACAAACCCGAACATATTATTCAAGGTTTTCAATTTAAATTGTATATTGTTTACCAATTTCTTTGTATTTTATGGTTTCCAAGTTTAATTATTTACATTATCCTGACTAAACTGCACATTTATCTACTATCACTATGATTTATTAAATAAGAGTATATTGTGGATTTAACTTATATCATTGTCCTCAAAAATAAATTGGATACATGCGTGCCATTAGTAGAGCAAAATATTTTGTTCACTATTCAAATTTCTCATGAATTTATTGCTTTATTAAATTCACGTGAGATATAGACTTATCGTCTTTTTGATTTGTGCCTTATAGTTTTAGAAGTAATATTTTAACTTACTACAAATAATTTGATTTCTTATTCGTTATGTTATGATCCTAGTGAAAAAGAAATTGAATTAGTTAGTTTTATCCTTTTACCTACACCTAACTTTTTACAAGTCTTTATCAATATTAATTATTTTTACACAAAATTGCAATAAATTTGGTGCTATTATGTAATTTTACGGTTTATTGTAAAATTGTAAATAACATTTTTTTCTGTAAAGATTGATGGTTTTGGAAATTAGTTTTACATATACACTGACCAATGTTAAACAATTTTTGTTACCAAATTGTTTTACCTGCATTTTTTAAGATGAATTTTGTAATAAATATTTTTATTTTATTTTTTAGTTGTTAAATGTATACAGTTTAATTGTGCTATATTAATAATTCTAAATAAAACTTGTTAATAACTAACTGACGGAGTTTTTTTACTACTAAGATTACAACTCCCTTATTACTACCTACCAAAAAAAAGAGACTTAGAAATAAAAGTGAATACATTATACAGGTTGTCCCAACTCTATTTATACAGAAAATATCTTCGCCCCTGTACAGTAGGGTGTTCTTTATTTCCCAAATCGATTTTTTAGCGATTGCCACCTGAACCTGATGATACAGAGTGTTTTATTTAAAAATGCCGGTTTACTACTAAATTTTCGAGGATGACCACAACTCAATCTTAACTCAACGTTTGACGGTAAATAACTCTCCACCACGTTATTTAAATGGAAAAAGCAACATGATTTCGGCACGGTTTAAATCAGAAATTAAGATAATTTTTTAGGTTATAAACTAAAATTTTTTGGGGCGATCGCAAAAAAAACGATTTGAGATATAACGGACACCCTACTGTACAGGGAACCATACCAAATCTGATTGCACAATCTCGGTTTTGATTTTTAAAACAAATTAACTGGTAAAAGTATATCATGGCTAACTTGATTTGTTTTGGGGATACAAAGTGTTTTTCAAATTTTGTCAGCACTTCTCACTTGCTTGATATTAAAGATAGAAAAATATATATAAGTAGGAAAGTTTTACGGATTTTTACGTACTATAACATAAAGTTGTTTTTTTAAATGGAACCCCTGAATATTTTATTAGAGGAAAGTGGCCAAATATAAAATAGTATCCCTAATATGGAATACCGGCATTTCTCATAAACAACTCACACACGCAATTAGAGGACCTTGTCTCTTTTTTTATGTCCGTTCGCGAATAGAAGTGGCAACATGCCAGTAGAGCAAGCCCTTTAGTCGCTGTACCAACGTTTTTTTTATTGCTTTCTCATAACTTTTTAAGGTTTTTTAAAAATACTACTACACGATATTAAAGGAAAAGGACCTGTAAATTTTCATATTAAGGGTTCAAGATTTTAATGGTGATACAATTTAAAAAATGCTATTTTAGTATCAACTGCTGATGATGACCATATTTCCAAAACTATGAAAAATAAAATAAACTTAATGTAGTATTTCCTTAGGACTTTTCAAAGATTTTTCTATTGCTGACAAAATATACAGGATGATTCATTAGAAAAAAACAGCTTTGTGTTATAACTTTTAAATAAAAGGCAATAGAAAAAATATAGGTACGCGTCTGAATCCTACGTTAATATCCCAAACATTTTCTATTTACCTTTTTTCTATTTCTATTGTCTTTTAAGCATAGCAAAAGATAAAAATAAAAATTTAAAGCTCAAAAAAATTAAAAGGTATGGCTTCTTTTTAACGGAACAACCTGTATATTATGTCGCCATTAAAAGGTATTTTAAAAAGCTTACGAAAATACCACATTTAATATATCTATCTTAATAGTTTCGGAAATATGACCATTTAAATCGGAATGTTATCTTCATTTTTAAACAGTTTTACCTATCTTGACTTGTTTTTTATATTAAACGATTTTACTTAGACTTAACTTGACCTGTTTATTTGTTATTTATTTGGGTCAAATTTAGTAATCGGAATTTGACCCCCTTCCTAACGACTAATCGTTCTGAAATTTGGTACACACTTTTAATCTTGATGACAATAGAATATAATACATTCTTTATGATTGTAAATCCAAGATGGCCGCCGATACAAAATGGCGGATTACATATTACTTCACTATAAACTGAATATGGGTATTAAATAAAAGGGCTCGAGTGGTACAATAGAGCTCACTATAAAAAATAAAATACAAGATGGCAGCCGCCATATTTTTTCACAACTACCTCAATATGGGTATCAAATAAAAGGGCTTTATTCGTAAAGCAGAGCTTACTATAAAAAATTAAAATCCAATATGGCCGCCGCTACAAAATGGCGGACTACATATTTTTCACAACTACCTCAATATAAAGTCGTTGGTAAGTTCTGGTTAGTTATAGTTCATTCTTCATTAAATGAAGTCAATAAAATGAAAAGTATCAAATAACAACAAAACTAAAAAGTTGAAAATAAATTATTTATATTTTTTTATGTTAAACGGTTTTATTGTACTAAAAGCTAAAAAATAAGTCCTAGCTACCAGATCGCACCAATCTTGTTATGAATCTGGGGTACTGATCAAATAAATAATAAAATCGTTGGGCACTTAAAATGTCTATTATAATATTTACTTACTCGGGATACGCTATACGCTCAACGGTTTTATTATTTGTCTGATCAATACCCCAGATTGATGTGAAGATTGGTGCGATCTGGTAGCTTTAGTGCAATGGGTAGGTATAAGGGAAATTATATCTACTATATTTTCCAGATTCAGTCATATTGCGGAAACTATTAAAGGTAGGTATATCAAATGTGGTATTTTTGTAAAGCTTTTAAAATGCCTTTTTAATGGTGACATAATATACAGGCTAATCCATTTAATTTTTATTTGTCTCTTATGTTATGTTTAAAAGGTAATAGATGAAAAGGTATAAAAACTTTTATACAAAACATTTTTTTTTGGTTATAGTAAAAAATGGGTGGCAAAATATAAATGGAAACCCTGTACAATGTGTGTAAGATACAAAAAGAAATAAAATAAAAAACGTTTAGTCACTTAATATACAAGATGTATTAAAAACAAAGTTTTTATTTTCAAGTAGGTAATTTCGACTATTTATTGCATTCTAGATTAAAAATGTAGACATAGGTACATAAAAAAAGGCTCATTTTTTAATTCTTATATTTTTTAAATAATTTTGGTATTGTCAGAGTGACAAATAGATTAATAACATGTAATTTATTAGCTTTCATTATAAGAACTAATAATCGGTAGGTCAGCAATTTAGTTTATACATATTTACTTACTTATCCTAAAATACATCAATAATTGACGTATCTTGTATTATACATTTCTGATGTAGAATTTAATAAGGAGCTATAATATATATACAGAGTATACTCTTTAGAAAACTACTTAACAATGAAAACTATGTTTTTGACACTTAGTATATTTACTAATAGTGTCAATAAAATAAGTATCCAAATAGGCTACGATTTGAATAGGAAGCGATCTGTTTGAAATACACATAGTGGAAAATGATATAGACTTTATAACCAAAGAATAAAGTTAGATCTTAGTTCATAATTTGTTCACATTTTACAGCAATATCTAAGTTTTAAATGTTTTACCCCGCCTAGCACCATTATTCACTTCTCGGTTCCTCAAGATTGTTTACCAAGAGCGTGTTTAAAGGGGACAGGGGGGCGCGTCCACCCCCCAATTATTTTAGTTACTTGGGTAAATGTAGGTCCTGCTAAAAGATTGGTTCCAAAACATTTCAGCAAAAAATAAATATATACCTTATTTGTTGTACTTTAATCTTCACTAATTGAATTATTATTAATTAATTATTATTATTAACAACAAAACCTATCATATAATTTTTGATTCTGACAAAAGTGACAAAATGGCAACATTGACTAGGAAGGTTAACTATTGTAGTAAATTTCGCAACCTACAACTGCGGCGCGCCGTTTATTATTTTGTCTAAAATAACTTCTTTAAATCGATCTTTTTATCACCTTATCGGGTAGAAAATCGGTATCGTTACAGAATGCAAGATCAGCCCTATAGTTACTGTTACTTATAACGTGCTTGCGAAGAATTATTATACAGGGTCATCCAAATTAAGTGTCCGTTATTGGTAACTTCGTTATTATTTGAAATACGAAATAGTTTAAATTAGCAAACCAGTAGCATTTTTCACGCTCTTTAAGACTGAAGATTGGAAAAAACAATTGACAATCGGGTTTCTAAGTTATTCAGCAAAATACCATTTTTTTAAATGAAACACCCTATATATTTTATCACCAATAGAAAGATCTTTTAAAATCCTTGAAAAAAGTCCACATGTGATATATCCAATTTTTCATGGTTTCGGAAATATAGCCATCCTGAGAAATTTTATAGTACACTGGCATTTTTAAATAAAACACCCTGTATATTACATAACCAATAAATAGATATTTAAAGGAGCTTTAAGAAAATACCACATTTTATATGCCTATCTCTTATAGTTTTGGAAATATGGCCATTTAAATCTAAAAATTACGTTAAATTTCCATTATATCACAGCTCTAAACTATAAGCAATAAGTTTTAGTGTCAGAAATTAAACGGGAAAAATATCTACTATCTTTCAGATTTAAATGGCTATCTTTCCAAAACTAAAAAGATCAATGATCTAAAAATTAAAAGGATTGCTAATAGAAAATGATCCCCATATATTTTCAATAGACCTGCGCAAGATTTTTTTACCCCACACTGGGAGAATTGCTGTACACCTTTGCACATGCGCAGTTCTTATAAAAGTTAGCATTTTTCATTTAAAACCCAATATAGTGTTGGCAACATTGACAAAATTAGCAGTATTTTAATAAATATAGTGGTTGCAACACTGAAAACGTTTACCTATGCGGTGACAGGGTCACACTCTTCTTAATTTAATTTATAATTTGGGATTTCCCGATCGTAAAATCAAGGTAAAATTGACGCCGTCGACCGACCAAACCCAATCTCCCATCTACGGTCGACCGTTATCAGGTATAGTTATTTGGTATTTGGTGTTTTATTTGTGCGTTGTGAGATATTCTTGGTGTTTTTTAAACTTTTATTTAATTTAAGTTTTGCATAACCAAAATTAAATAATGAGTAAGTAGCAAATTTCCTGTTTTAAATAATACTCTTTATTGCCATGCAGTCAATTTTTAGAGATCAATTATTTTTGAAATAGTCATGGTTTGAGTTAAATTTTTTTTAGCGGGAAAAATTGTATTTAAGGATTATAGAAAAATATATATGGGGTTCCATTTAAAATAACAAACTTGCCCTATATACGAAAATTGACTGTTTTCGTAAGAAACAAATGTCACAACCAAATGGCAAGGATATAAAAAGAAACTTAAAAAAATCTAAGGCTTTTCGCGAAAACCGCATTTTGATAATTTTATTTCTTTTAAAATTATTCGCGGTGAAAATGGGTTAAAATATAGTCGGACACCCTGTATTAGCATTGGACTGATGCATTTATAATTACACAAAATAAAATATGGCAGTTTAATTAAAATAATTTGACATATTTTCAAGTTATAACACGTAGCCATAAGCAATTTCGTCGGCAATATCACGATGTGGCGTATCTCAAAAAGTAGGAAAATTGACTAGAGCTGATGTAATTGCTTAAAAAAGTTGCTTCTTAATATTACAAATTGGCATATGTTAGATTTTGATATCTTTAAAAGTTATAGAAATATAATACTAAGCCTATTTCATTTTACTAAAAAAGAGTAGTACAAAAAATACCTAAAAAGCACCCTCGTGAAATTTAAACATAAAGATACGCCGCTTTGTGATATTGAGTACGATTTATACCATATAATATCTTGTAGATTGCTTATTGCTCGTATGTTAAAAAAGGAACATAGGTATCTTTCTGTGGAATGTTTTGAATAAAATTAAATAGTCCAAGCGATTCCATTGCGCTTTAAGCCTAGTTTAAGATTATTACATTATCAAGTTTATTTCAAGTTGGCATTTGTAGGCAAATTAAATCAATAATTACTTACTGGGTACATTACCAATTTTAATATTTGTGATTCGCTTTTTTTTTTGTGGTTTCAATTACAAATATAAGGTCAGTTTGGCCCTAACCCCAAAAATAAACAATTTCAATGGCATTACACGCCAAACTTAACTGAACGACAACTGCTACGCCAACGGGAACGAAATATCAGTTTATGAATTGAGATTTATTCCTCAAACAAGTTACACCAAATCTAATTGCTTTTATAATAAAATACCAACTATTCAGTTTTGTTGTGTCAAGGTAGTGTTAAGAAGGAAGATAATAATACATAAAATAGCGTGCAGGTTTGAGGTTAAGTAAAAGTGGGTCCTCATGAATTAAAAAGAAGGTGTTTTAGTAATAAAATGGAATTTAAATTGAGATCAGTGCTTCTAAGCACTCTCGTTTGCTAAATCTTAATAAAATCGGCGATACGACCGAAAAATAAAAAAATATACAACAAAAAATAGTCCTCAATATAAAACCGGTTTACTTTTTAGGGACTGCTATGAAAGACGAATACAGACTTAAAATAAAATATTTAAATATGTATACCCCAAAATTACTTGGTATATTTTCTTTATAAATGAATCATATACAAAATGTTAAACCCGGTCCTGTTGTTTGTTTTCGGCTAGTCAGTAAATGTTTATTGCGCATGCCCACAAGTGTACTGCGCGGTGCCCACGTAGGGGTTATTGTGACTTTCTCTGCATTCATCCATATTTATTTTTCAGATCATTGAAAAAGATACGCACATCAAATGAGGTATTTTCTTAAAGCTCTTTAAAATATCTTTTTAATGATGAATTGGATATATTACATACGGACTTTTTTTAAAGGATTTTGAAAAAACTTTCTAATGGTGATAAAATATACAGGGTGTTCCATTTAAAAAGAGGTATTTCGCTGTATAACTCAGCTCAGTTTTTTATAATTTTTAGTCTTAAAGAGCGTGAAACAAAGCTACTAGTTTGCTAATTTAAACTGTTTCATATTTTGAGTAATAACAAAGTTACAAATGACAGACACTTAATTTGGATGACCCTGTATAGTTTTAATAAAGGTCTCAACAAGAGCGCAGGCTTTGAATTTGCCGCCATTTTGTTTGTGCGAGTAATTAAATTTTTCTCTTTTTGACAGCTGTCATGTACATACCACGCGATTAAAAATTATGAAGCACTATTCGAACGAACAACGTTTAATTATTGTGAAAACTCACAACAAAAATGGGGAAAGCTTTGCGGAAACAGTGCGCAAATTACGTGTAGTTTTTGGCCGCAACAATGCACCAAATGAGTCGACAGTTCGCCTAACGCGATCTAACGCCGATGGACTACTTTCTTTGGGGTTATCTCCCTTATCTATGGTTATCTCAAAGATAGGGTGTATGTGAACAAGCCGCGAACAATTGAGCGCCTAAAAGAAGAGATACGGCGCGTTATTGCTGAAATAGGGCCACAGGAATGCGAAAACGTTATTCAGAATTTTATGAAGAGAATGACCGTTTGCCAGAGGTCTCGTGGTGGCCATCTGCCGGATGTAGTACTCCATGTTTAATCGCAACTATTCCTTTTCATGTTGAAATATAAATACTTTCTTAATTCGAAAAGGAGTTGTGTTTTTCTTGACAATCAAATTCGGCGCTCTAGTTGAGACACCCTTTATAATTAACGACTTTTTTATTAGGTTGTGCATGAACACTCTAAAATTTAATTAACAACAATAAAGTTAGAAAAGGCTATTGAATATAATAAATGTTCAAAATGTTCACCATCCACTAGGACACATTGTCCAATTCTTTTATTTAAATTTTGCCTGACTCCAAATAATGATACTTCTTGGGCCCTGATGATTATGACTTCTTCCACAATCTTTTGCCACAATTCCTGACGGTTATCTAATAAAAACTCGTTTATTTCGAAAACGGTCTACTTTTTGGAGATCAAAGAAGTATACCTTTTTTGACTAAAATTTAATGTTGTTGTATGCAAATGTGCATACAGGGAGGTCAAAAAAGTAATGACCATTTTAATCAATCAATGTTATTGTATGTGGCGCCATCTAGTAGTAGTGGCAAAATAGATATCATACTCTTGTTTGTCATCCCAAATCGTAAAAGTACACCAAATTTCACTTTAATCTGTCCAGTGGATTCCGAGATATTTCACTAAATATATATATATATATTTATAACAATATATATATTTATATATAGATGAGTTGGTAAAATACTGGAATTGACCCCCCAATAATTATGGGCTAGGCACGCCCCTGTTGTTTACTTATTATTTATTGAAAACCGAATATTTTGTATCAGCACCACTGTGTTTATACTCAACACCAGTGTCCCAAATCAGTATGTATCCATAATTTTTAGAAAAACATTTGGTTTAAGATAATATAATAGAAAACAATGTATAAAACTGTTAGGTGCCAAATTAGTATTGAAATTAAAATATTGAAGGTATTAGTTTCATAAAAGGTTTTTAACTATTTTGCCTTAAATCAAATGTTTTTCTAAAAATTATAGATACATAATGATATTGGACACTGTTGAGTATAAACACAGGGGTGCTAAACCAAAATATTCAGTTTTTATTTAATTAATAGCTGAATAAACTTAAGGAACCGAGAAGTAAATAGGGTGTGAAATTATGAAATGAGGGCTAACTTATCTTTGGTGATAAAGTGTATATCATGGCCCACTGTCAAAATCCAATTTTAAAATTAAAAACATTAACTTAGGGTCTAAAAAAATCTAAAATAATTATTAAGTGTTATATACTTTTAAAAAGCACTTGCATCCGGTGTAATTTAATAAATAAAAAATTTAGAGGATGCCCCATAAAAGAAGTTATATATTTATTTCATATCTTAAAAACATAAAGTTTTAGAAAAATTTAACTACATCACTGAATTGTACGTAAAAAAATTTAAATGTTAGTTTTAACTTTTGTTGTAAGTTATCAGACAACTGAAATATGAAAAAAATCGCGTTATATGTTAAAAATTAAGTGCCGTGAAAAACCGCAAGTCTCTATAACTAATAATAACCAGGATATGCTGAAATTGCAACGAAATTCGGACACCCTGTACATTTACTATATGTATTTAGGTGAACTATACCTATTTATGGTAGGGAAGCCCAAGAGGGAATTTTGGGATTTACTACAGCGCGGCAGATTAATATACCGGAATAAACCTTGCACCCAGTTAAGTACCATCAACAAATATGAGCCCCGTACGTATACAGGGCCGATCATAAAAAACAAACAAAATATATTCATCAAAAATTTTTGAGCGCGTCAGATTAAGATGAGGTGAGTTAATTACATGCTAAACAGGGTATCGGTATAATCCACTAATCTGACAATTTGAGAGTGACGTAAAGAAAGCGGAGGGTCACAAAGAAAAACGCCATTTTAACATTTTCGAGCGTGGCTATTTTTTTATTTTGAAGAAAATAATTAAGGGATAACGAAAAATATATAATCCGATAAGATCCGAACGATTTCTACAAGCCGAAATATTACTAGTATTTTTTTGACACATTTAAAAGTCAATAGCCACTTCCCCCACCGATGAAAAGGTTTACATTATATAACATTTTTTTCTTCTTATTATCTAAGCTTTTTTCATTGGAATAGTTCTCTATGACGCTCGAGTAAATCCCCATTTAGCATCGTGAGCTCCCATACTATCAATTGTAAATAGTAGCGTACCTAGGTACCTTATTTTTGTAACTCAACTACATCACTGAATTTTTCGTAAAAAAATTACTAATATTAGCTTTAACTTTTGTTGTAAGTTTCCAGACAACTAAAATATGAGGGGGTCCCAAATGGAAAAAATCGCGTTATATGTTAAAAACTAAGTGCGGTGAAAAAATGTTACTGCCATCTTTCGTCTTATCAAAAAGAAGCAGCACTTCCCGAAAACCTCAAGTCTCTATCTCTAATAATAACCAGGATATCCAATTGCAACGAAATTCGAACACCCAGTACATTTACTATATGTAACTTTACTTATTTATGATGAGCCCAGGAGGGGTTTTCGGTACCTACTACAGCGCGGCAGATTAATATACCGGAATTAAAATACTTTACATTTCTTAATTAAATAAATAAAATTACTATTTTATTCTTAAGTATTTGAAACAACTTTTTCTTTTTAAAGTAAAACACGTTTCGCTATCCAGTCTGTCTCACCTAAATATAGGTTTTTCATAAATTCCAGAATATCCTACAAATTTCTCCATTCGGCCTAAAATAAGTCTAATATTTTGCCTTGTTTTAAAAATAATAGGTTAAACAAGGATGATAATGTTGACTAATCGAATAATTATTTTATCTTTCGCCGACCGAATTCGCAAGTGCTTTGTGATCGCGGCTTTAATGGCCTTGTTAGGCACCGGTCAGGCCAACTATGCACAGTCAGGGCAACTGATGGACACTATTATTTACTCCAGGTTTTTTTGTTTCTACATTGGTTGATAATAAATTGACCGCCCACGTGCGGTGCACGTTCTTGCCCCCGGGTAAGGTCGGCCCTGTCACTGCAAATATTTATTTTAGTCCAAATCGCAAAACATTTTAATTTATTTTATAACTTTTACCCTTTATTACTCAGTAGATACAATATTTTAATGTTTTTTCTGGTGTTCTCACGGGTATAGTATGAAAACGATATTCAGAACACAGAGTATTGGTCTGTCTGACCTTCGCTCAGACTCCTCATAAAAGAACTAGAATACCTACTCCATATCTAAGGCCCAGTTGTACAAAGCAGGTTTAAACTCAGTTCTACTGAACTGAGTTTAGGCCTTTCAATTTTCCGGAAAATCTTAATATTGCTGTCAATGTCAAGGAATTGAAAGACATTGAAATTTTACGGAAAGTTCAAAGGCCTGACCTGAGTTGAGTAGAACTGAGTTTAAATCTGCTTTGTACAATTGGGCCTAAGTCTGTAAAATAACACGGCGAATCCTGCGTGGATAATTTACTAGTAACTTTATTTTTTTCACTAGCAACTACTACTGTGGGTAACATGGTCACTTGTCACTCCACTATACAGGGTGTCCGGAAAGGGTAGGTCAAAAATGATAGGCGTGATAGACTGAGTCAAAATGATGTTAGTACTTCATATAAAGAAAAGTTCTATCGCCCTCCCTTAGGAAGTTATTGACCTTAAAAGTTAGAATAAAAAAATGTATTTCATTTATAACTTTTGAACGGTTGCCACAATAGTAATGATATTTGGGCATTTAAATTCACTCATAGCAATACTTTTTTCCATAGGCAAATGATTGCGCAGTAAGTCATAATTATACAGGGTACGACGATTTAATTTTTTTTCGTTTTTTTTATGCATTTTTTACAGAGGTGAAAAATTTGACATTTTGCTTTTATCCTTTAATTCCTTTATCGTTTTTGTACTAAATAAGTATACCTTACCGTTCTTCATAAAATCGCATTTTAAAAACCAGACATATCCCTATTTTGGATGTAATAAAAAATCCATTTTTTGAGGAAATTATTAAAATGTGCTGAAAATAATTTAAAATGGTGTTTAAAAGCCTTTTAAACTTTATAACACAAATAAAGACTGTTTTTTATAATTTTGCCATATTTTATTAATATTCTCAAAAAATAAAATTTTATTACGTACAAAATGAGGGTGTCTGGATTTAAAATGCGATTTTATAAAAAACGGACCAAGATATCGATTTAAATAAAGTAGGTATACCTTTTTTGTACAAAAATGATGAAGAAATTAAACGGTCAAACCAAAATGTACCTCTTTAAAAATGCATACAATAAACGAAAAAATTCGTCTTACCCTGTATAATTAGGACTTACTGCGCATCATTTGCTCATTGAAAAATGCATTTGTATGAGTTACTTTAAATGCCCAAATATCATTAATATTGTGGCAACCGTTCAAAAGTTATAAACGAAATAACTTTTTTTATTATAACTTTGAAGGTCAATAACTCCTTAAGGAAGTAAGATAGATTTTTTTTATATGAAGTACTAACATTCTTTTGGCTCACTCTATCATCCCTATAATTTTTAACCTCATCTTTCTGGACACCCTGTATTTTTCAATATGGCCGTCTCGTGTATTCGGTCATCATTGGTCGGTTGCAGCACTTGAACGATGTTACCAACAGCAGTAAGTGACTTTTTTAATATACCGAAATAAAAGTCACTAAACAACTACCAATACATAAACTGCCATTTTTAGAGATTAGTAGTGACTCTTCTTTTATAAGCGATGCTGCAACACGGACCTAAGAAGTTAAAGAAGAAGATGAGTATGATCTTATTGAACCGTTAACAAAATACATGTCCTTTGTCTGTTTTAAGAACAACAGACAAGAACACACGGGTTACCGAAAGAATATCGTTTCAAATATTTTTTTATTTTCTGCTTGTATCTTAACCCCTATTTGACGTTATTTGTATAACTTGGTTACTTAATGGAGATACTCTTTAAAAATAAAAAATAAAACAATACATGTCATTTTTAAAAAGTCATTTTTCCAAATAAAAACGAAATTAACAAATAAATAAAAACTTAAAAACTATATGAAAAAATATTTTAAGTGTATAAATTATTTATCTATCGGCAATTTTTATTGTTAAATTAAAAGTTAAATTACAGCAAGTAAGCAAATATTATGTAAGAAAAAAAACGTACCCAGTGCAAACAACTTTTAAAGTGATCACTTGTGTACAAACTCATCTTGACACGAGACGTTGAGAAAAGAGAAAACAAACTGAATTAACACGTATTTTTAATAGCATAAAACTTATTTATTAAGGACAAAGTGGACACTGGTCCTCATAAATATAATGTTTTCCATTAAAAATACGTTTTTTATGCACTTTTTAAATTCATGGGATGGTCTGCTTTCTTTCTTAACGCCTGAAATGTGTTTATGCATTCTATAAATATTATATTTGTACTTTCAAATAAGTTTATTGATATTAAGTCTCAAGTTTTAAAACAATTTATACACTTTCCTATTCTAAAAAATTTTTCTTCTTTGATTTTATATTCAATATTTTAACTTCAGATTCAAAAACTTCATTTTCAACATATACTAAAACCTTGAAATGTGTGTCTAAAGTATTATTTATTAGTTTAATATTAAAAAGTATCGTTTCTCCTGGTGGTAAGGCTCCATGAGAAGGGGTTATGTGTAATCCGCTGGGGGTCGAACTAACTTCATAATGTAAGGTGTTTTCTGTTTTCGATATAAGGAACAAGGAATCCTCGATTTTACTTGGAGGCAAAAGAACTAAAGATGAGGGTTCAAGTCTGCAAGAATTATTAGGCCATACAGATTCATCGATTGCAATAGATGCATCCTGACATAATGTTTGATAAACTACTGAATCTTCGGGATATTCTGCTACCAATGTTTGGTTAGGATCCTGCTCAACTGTAATGAAAATTTCATCATTATTTAATGTCTCTAAAATCTCTGGTATAGCGCTTGGACTTTCTTTAAATTTTGTTATATCAGCAGGAAAAACTTCTCCTGAAATTTTATCTTTTAAAATTTTGACCCGTGGATCAACAGCCAGCCCTTTTTCGACACTCTTTCGATAAAGCCTTCTTAACCTAGCTCGACTTGCTTCAGGACCAGAAATAATTTCTAATTTACCAATATCAGTAACTGGCAGAGCAGTCAGACACTGCTTAAGAATTCGACAATCCTTTGCATTTGGTATATAAGTTACCTTTACAACTTTCTCGTCATTTGGTAATAAAACAAAAAGAGTAGGTTCAATTTTTAAATTTGAAAAAGTAACTGTATGTTTGGGAACAAGTTTTATATAGGTAAAGGATGGTAGACTTCCTGTATTTTTAATTGTAAATGACTGTTCCATTAATATTCTATTGTCCATTCTGCCCAATGAAAGCCAATATTTACCTAAAAAAGTAGTAACTTAAGACTAAGTACCTGGTTTATAAAATGCTTTGTTAAAATAGATCATACATGTGATTCAAAAATTAATCTTAAAAATTAACATAAAATAATGGTACAGTTCCTTCATTTTAAAAAAATTCAAGATCCAAAAACTTTAGGAATGTTTTGCACCTCCTCTGCCTTTTCAGTTAAAACTGATACATATGTGATACTATTTATGTATGTACCATCGTGCCCAAAAAAACTGGGACAACAAAATCTAGTTTTACTTCTGGTCTATTAGAATAACATGTTTTGATGTCAAAGCAATGTAATTTTGTGACAGTCCCGTCAAAAAATTTACAAATATAAGGAAGGTAACTAGTTTTATCTTCTGGTCTATTAGAATAACATGTTTTGATGTCAAAGCAATGTAATTTTGTGACAGTCACGTCAAAAAATTTATAAATATCAGGAAGGGAATTTCTTATAGACCAGGACACATTTCCCTACTTGGATTTTTATGTCCCAATTTTTTTTTGCACAATGGTTCGTTTAATGTTGGTTAGGTACTTTTTTTCTAGCTGTGCAAAAGCTTTTATGACAAAAAAATTACCAATAACGGATTATGCTAGTTTTTATTTAAGTAGCTACGAAGAAATCATGTGACTAAATATTCGCACCTGGAATGGTTCAGAAGTAAATGTCTGCTTTTGCATGTAAGTACAAATATAAATTGCGAATAATGGCTTTAAAATATTTCATTATGCCCTTTAGGGTCCTAGAATCGTATTCCTGACAACTGTATTTAAAATCCATAGAGTGTATTTCAAAATTATGTTATATTTATAAATTTACATTACTTTTATATAATATCAGTAAACTTCTAATATTTATAAAAATATAAAAACAGTATTTATTACCTGTTTAGTATAATATCACATATAGCTTATATAAATTTACAAGTATTTTTCACAACATTTTTGTAAATGTCAGTGATAACTTATTTACGTCTGATTGTTTCTAAAAATAACCAACGTTTAACGGCGTATATTTGCAAAATATTTTTTCAGTGTATTGTTTAATTTGAATTTTCACTTTTGTTTTTTAAAATTACTTTCATTGAGATTTTATTCAGGCATTTTTTAATACGATTTATAGCTATTTAGGTGTTCAGTAAAATTTTTACCAGTATTGTCCCTTATTGCATTAATGTATTCCGTATTAGAATATCCTCCATAACCCCAGAGTCTAACACATTGTTTTTGGTTTGAGTAAGGTTACTATCCAGAGGAGCAAAAACTAGTTCATCTACGGCTGTTCCAATTTTCGTTGGAATATAGGAAATAATTAAAGGCCTAGATTCGTGTCCGTGCAAAACAAATTTACATGCACTTAGGGGATCCGAATCAGACCTGTTGTCCTTTCTAATCTTAAACTCATATGTAGACAAGGAGCACTGCAATCTTAACGTCTTTGGTGTCTTGTTTCTTAACATAAATTCTTTTGTAACACACCTAAAAATATTCACATTTTAATTAGCATCAAAAAGATAGTAAATTTAAACAAAGTATTATTTGGCTTTTCTCCAGAATAAAGATATTTAATAAATATTTTAATAAAATTAAAGTTTTTATATATTATATAAAGCTATTCTGGTCAATGGACGCTCCTCAAGGGATCAGTTTACGTTTGGCAGCCTCGTTAAGAACTTATTTTATGATTGGATTATTATAAAATACGGAGTCGTCTTAAATTATGCAAAATCATATTTATGGTCCCAAGTCAGTTTTTCAAATGGATTAATGGTGGCTCATTATTATAGCTTAAAAGAGTATTTTTATCGGCAATTTAATACAACACAATCAATATTTTATTTGAAAGTATAGCAGAAAAGTCCATATTAACTAATTATTTTCCCTAATAGCAACAAACAAACAAATCAACCTGTTTCTTTTGTAAGAGTCTCAATGGGGTAATTAAAGTAGCAAAATAAGCAGTATCTAATTTAATTAGCAATAATATCTTATTGTATTTTTCAAGACGCCTAAGTTCTTTACAGTAATACGGGCTAGCTATTGCTCTAAGAAAAAAACAGTTCATTTGGAATTTTTGTGCTATACTGCTATCCAAAATATTGATTGTGTGATCTCAAATTCTTGGTACAAAAATGCTCTTTTGAACTATTATAGTGAGCCACCCACGTTTCATTTGAAAAAACTAACTTAAGACCATTAATACGATTTTGCAAACTTTAGACGACTCTGTAAAAGCTATAAAAACAAAAGACAGTCGCATCTCTTTTTCCATGACTACTTGATCCGAAATTTGTTGTTTTATTGTATTCATGGCACTCTAGATTGAACATTTAAAATTAAAAAAAAAAAATAGTGGTCAGATGTCAAAAAGAGGCAAATGAATGTCAATTTACATGGAATGTTATTTTCTATTTAAATGAGTAATAATATACCGGGTATCCCATTTAGAATAAGAAAGTTAGAGTATTTTCCGGCTAAACCGGAAGTGACAGAAAACAAGTAAATACGTGAAACAATGAATTTTCATGTGACATACCTACATACCAAATTTTACTTTATAATCTTTAATACCAAAAATTGTTATAGGGGTGAGCCACCGGATACGGAGACCTGGTATAACCTAAATGAAAATAAGAATTTTATATTAAACAAGCTTTTGCCCGCGGCGTTAATTTTTTCAGATTTAGATTTAACCAGAACTAACGAACGTTGTTACGTTAGCGTCATATATGAGAAAGTATTTTATTATTAATTTAACGACAAAAAAAATCCAATAAAAAGTTCTGCATAGTCCAATATCTAAGAGAAAATTATCAAATTAAATTGTTGTATCACACATCTAGGATGTAGCCACAAACCTATATTTTTGAAGAAGAGTAAACTAATTATATGTTTACTAATATCCAAAATTTGTATAAAGAAAAGATATTAAGAACTAAAAATAACTTTCAAATTTGCATTTTTGTTTATTTACAAAATCGAAACAAAAAAATTAGTTTATTTAGAATTGTCTTATAGTACGTTTAATGAATTAATGCATTACACTTAGGGAATATAATCCCGGACCCGCCCCTTTTACAGTCCCCAAATCTTCGGGATTAAATTCCTTAAATGCCGGGATCAATAAATAAATTTCATTTTTTCAAAATATTATTGCATGAAATGAAACGCACTTATTTTTCCTGTCAATTTATCGAGTTGTCAATGCCAATAAAAATAAAAAGTCAGCCATTTTTATTTCCCAGCTGATTTTAGTCAGGTTTACGCGGTCTTACCTAAGAAAGTAGTGTAAAAGCAACACTTCGCATCACGCAAGTTATTAGTATTTTGCATTGAAATATGTTTATTTAAAGTATATTCCGGATATGTTACTTTTAATTATTTATACGGTTTATTATTGCCCTAAGTGTGTTGTTTTGTATTACAAATTACTAATGTTTTAATGCGATCAATTAAATGTTATGTAAGGGTATGTCGATGTTGCAGAAATACAGTTTTGTTTTTATTTTTAAATGTATCTAATCAAGACGACTGTATTATCAAAAGAAAGTTGGTATTAAGATAATTTTTCTATATTTTTATTAGTTTGTTTCTCGTTTAAACGAAAAAACTTTTTGTTCAGAATTTTTTTCTATTTCTAAAGAAAGTTTAAAAACTAAAATTGATTTTTAATATTTTCGCATATTTTGTACTCTACCCTTAAATCCCGAGATTGTCTGTGTCCAGTCTCCCCAGTGGCATTATATCCCCTAATTACACTCATGTATAGGGTTGCCATCCGTGTCGATATATCGAGATTGTCACGGTTATTGGTCCTATGTCCCGACGTCGATTTCATAGCGAAAAGTCCCGATTTACGATATAAACCAAAATATTTAATTTTGTATACCCCTTTACCAGAATTTATTAACTATTAACTACTTATTTTACATAATAATAATTTAAAGAGAATCATTCATTAATGGCAAGTCAGGAACAACAAAAGGAGTATAACAAAAAGTATTATAAATATATTAAAACACAAAAAGATATAGTGCATCCCACCCCCGGTTAACTTAAACATACCAGAAATCAAGGTGTCCCGACATTGGCTATAGAATTTATGGCAACCCTACTCATGTACAAACTTAAATAATAACATAGACACACAAAAAAAAGTATTCTAAACTGGAACCAAGACACAGGGGTTTCTTGTGTATTTTGATGCGAGGATCCGAATCTGAAGCCCGTTTTGGTCCAGCACGTCCCAGTTTTGTGTAAATTGAAAATATAACCTCAAAATTTGGTCATGTGGAAAACATTGTGTCCAGTTGGCTGGGGGTTTATTTTATTAGTATTTCTAGTGAAATGCATTTGTCGAAGTACACTAAATGCTTACCCAAGTCACAACAAATAATTCTGATCACTTTAACCCAAAAACATAACCTTAAAAGGGCATAGTAATTAAAGAAACTGGTTGTTTAGTATTTAAAGGGTTATTACATCATTTTGGTGCATGTAATCGAAGTTTTCTTGCAGGAATGAATGAGACGAAGCGCAAGCGAGAGTCCCTCCCGAAATCCAATATCATATGCTAGAGTAGTAAACATAACCTCAAACTTGTCACGTTGACTCGTCAAAATATTTCTAGTACAAGCACCAAAATAATGTAATAACCCGTTAAATACTAAACAACTAGTTCTTTCAATTACTATACCCGTTTGAGGTTATGTTTTTGGTTTACAGTCCTAGAAATGATCGGTTCAGGGTAGTACAAACCTTGCACATACTTCAAAACGCAAATTCCAGTAAAAATATTCAAGTTGCAGATGGCAGTTGAACCGTTCTGCCAACTGGATATGTTCCCCTGTTACCCTCATTTTCAATTAGGTTTGAGGTTATGTTTGTTACTCTAGCATATGATATTGGAATTCCGGACTAAAAAAGACTCTTGATTGCTCTTCGTCTCAATCATTCCTACAAGAAAACTTCGAGTACATGCTCCAAAATGACGTAATAACCCTTCTAATACTAAACAACCAGCCTTTCAATTACTACGCCTTTTGGAGGTTATGTTTTTGACTTGTAGTGCTAGAAATGGTCGGTTCAGGGAAACGTGAACAATGCACGTACTTCAAAAGGCAAATTCCAGTAAAAAAATTAAAGTGGCAGATAGCAGTCGCCCCGTTCTGCCAACTGGATATGTTCCCCCTTTGTATTTAAGTTTGAGGTTATGTTTGCTACTCTAGCATATGATATTCGATTATGGGAGGGAAAATACTCTAGATTGCTATTCGTCTTATTCATTCCTGCAAGAAAACTTCCGAGTACATGCACCAATAGGGTGTCCGTTATTTCCCAAATAGATTTTTTATAGCCTAAAAAAGTATATCCAATGTAAAAATGTTCCTAATTCGTGATTTACACCGTACCGAAATCATGTTGCTTTTCCCATTTAAATAACATGGGATTTTTAGACTTTTCTTTTATTTTTTTTCTCAGACACAAATGGATAAAAAAATGTACTCATAGCATTTTCTGGTGATAAATTTAACGCGCAACAAAAGTTTTTACGAATTTTCGATGAAGTCACTCCTTTAAGAGCTATTTATCGTCAAACGTTGAGTTAAAATTGAGTTGTAGCCATCCTCGGGAATTTAATAGTGAACTGGAATTTTTAAATATAACACTTTGTATATTTCATCACCATTAAATAGATATTTTAAAGAGCTTTTAGAAAATACTACATTTGATCGACATCTCTTATAGGTTAAAAAATATGGCCATTCAATTCTAAAAATTATTTTAAGTTTCTAATATATCTTTAACTCTAAGCTATAAGCACTAAGTTTAGTGTCGAAGATAAAATAGACACTATATCTACTATTTTTTAAATTTGGATGGCCATATTTCCAAAACTATAAAAGATAGACATGTCCAATGTTGTATTTTCTTAAAGCTTTTTAAAATATCTATTTAATAGTGATCCAATATACAGAGTGTTTTATTTTAAATGCCGGTTTACTATTAAATTTCTGAGGATGGCCACAACTCAAATCTTAACTCAACGTTTGACGGTAAATAACTCTTAAAGAAGTGACTTAATCTGAAATTCGTAAAAGAACTTTTTGTAAAGCGTTAAATTTCCCACCAGAATATGCGATAAGTAGATTTTTTTATCTATTTGTGTCTAAGAAAAATAATAAAAGAAAAAAGTCCAAAAATCCCGCGTAATTTAAAGCAACATGATTTTGGCACGGTTTAAATAAGGAATTAAGAGCATTTTTCATAGGTTATAAACTTAAAGTTAGGGGGCGATCGTTAAAAAAAATCGATATGGGAAATAACAGACACCCTAATGCACTAAAATGATGAAATAACCCTTTAAATACTAACTAAACAACCAGTTCTTTTAATTACTATGCCCTTTTGAGGTTAAGTTTTTTGGATTAAAGTGATCAAAATTGTTTGTTGAAACTTGGGTAAGCATTTGGTGTACTTCGACAAATGCATTTAGGTAGGAAAACTGAAAAAATAAACCACCCAACCAACTGGACACAATGTTTTCCACATGACCAAATTTTGAGGTTATATTTGCAATTTACAAAAACTGGGACGGGCTGGACCAAAACAGGCTTCAGATCCGGATTCAGCGCATCGAAATACACAAGAAACACTTTGGGCCAGGTGAATGAAGTTAAGCAAGAGCTAATACTATAGTATTTACTCTTTTTGTTACAGGCAATTTTGTATGTTTTATCTTTTATTATTTAAGTAAAAGCTTTTGCTTAGCTTTATTCACTTGACCCTCTGTCCTGGTACCAATTCAGATACTTTTTTTTGTGTGCCTGTGTAATCAATATGAATCAATCACATGGTCATGTTAGGGTTTGTCAATTATTTTTAATTGTATTTTATTATGTTATTTTTAAAACCCTACATTTCAAATTCAGGTAAAAACATTTTTCCAAACTTGAATCTTGTTTTGCTAAATAGCAAAACATTTGCTTTACATGACTTTCTCGATCATTAAAATGTGTAGTACATTAGTGTTATTGTAAATTTTATGTATGGACATACAGTATATGGCAGTACAAGATACTAATATTTTTGCTCCAGTTTTGTAAATAAAGCCGTAGAATTATCTTAAGTTAAAGTGTAAACAAAAATATAATTATTTGGTAGGTCCTTTCCAGTATTATTTTAACATAGTTGACAATAGAAATTCTGTGTTTGAGACACCTTGAATACACACTAATAATGTCAATAAAATAAGTTTATTCAAATAAAAATTGTTATTTAAAGGTAGGCGTTCACTAAAGACGGACAGAAGGACGTGCCGAGTCATTGGCGCCTCGCCTGGCTAAATAAGTTACAGTGCATCCATTAGAAGCGTGTCAAATCAAAGCAAATGGCAGAGATTGATCAAAGTGTTGAAAAAATTGTCCATCCGTCCGTCCGTGTCTAGTGGACGCGTACCTTTAAAGTTATTTTTGTATCTTGTTTAGAGTTGGCACACCCTATATTTGTATTTTTAAAAGTAAGCATACCTGTCAACTTTAACACATCCCCATATAAGTTCACTAACTGTACTTTCGATTGGTAGTTTACCGTTGGGAAGACTAGTCAGAGAACTAGAACTTCTTGTAGGAGATAAAGTATTTCGGTCATTCGGACCTAATATATTTTGACTTAAAGGTTGATTGGTTATAACTTCGGTTATACCTTTATTTTTATTAAGCGGCTGAACATTTTCCTTGTCTTCCTTATTAATAGCTAAAATTATAATATATTTTTATAGGGAGTTCAAAAATTAAATGAAAACAATTTCAAATATCCTTAAAAATGTATTCGTCGGAAATTTAATTTAAAGAAAAAAGTAACAATACATTTTTAACAAATAACAACACTTTTTTACAATGTCCCATTATTCTTTTCTTGTTTCTATAGTGAGCTGACGGCGTAATAAGCGACCCTTAGGCAAGTTTTACATATACAGGGCTCTAATCATACACGAAATATCTTCCGCCCCTGTACAAGCTAAAAAATATAAAATATTAATTTGAATACAGTTATTTTATGTTTTTTTCGGCAGGCTGTCAGAAATGTTTGCAACCGTTCGGATCACGCGCACCTCAAATTTGTCGTTCCAGCAGTGCCTTGTTTGTAACATTATACAGTTGTTTGTTGTTCCAGCAGTAGTTTTAAGATGTTGGAAACTGTTTAAAAGTTTGCAAACTTTTTTCAAACATTACTGACACATTTTTAACATAACATTTCCTGTATTGACAGCAGAAAACTGTTGCCAACATTTCTGCCTAATGTTTGTAACAATTCCTGCGTTTTTACTATTGTTGCTAACATGTTTCCAACATATACAAAGTGTCTTAAAAACATAGTTTTCATTGTCAAATATGTTTTTTTAATGGGATACCCTGTATATTTTATCAAATTTTGACTCCTTATTAAAATTGATATCAAAAATGTATTTATTATACATTATACGTCAATTATTGATAGTTTTTGAAATATCAAAAGCATATAAATGTACTTATTACTGGTAAAAGTGAAGAAAGACAATTATATTTTGTATTATCATATTATTTCTCACTCTAACAGTGACAAAATTATTTAAACATAATTAGATCTAGAATGATATTTTCGTTCTTCACCTTTTACCCTTAATAAGTACAGGGTGGGCAAAATTGGGCGTTTTTATAGGTTATCTCAGTTATTACTGGAAAAATTGATATGGGTGTTATAGGCTCGATTTTGAAGAAACTAAAAATGGCGTAGTTGGAATTTTAATAAAATTATTTATCTAAGAGATACAAGGGGAAATTGAAAAATTTACGTTTTTGATTTTACCCTATATATCCTTTAATACAAAATATAGCAAAACACCATAAAGACATTTTTGTAAAACTTTTTACGTAGAATCTACAGGAAGTATTTTATTTTTATACAGGGTTGCGTTAAGAGTTACTATGCCAACTGGATGTTTTTCTTATGGAACACCCTGTAAATTGTTATACTAAATAATAGCCCTTTTCACTACGATATCAAATATATATAACATTGTATCTTTATCTTTTGTAGTTTGTTAAATATTTGAATTTTAATAATTGTTTTTGAGCGTAACCGTATAAACACCTTCTTTTACAATATTATTTTAAAATAATGATTAAATGTTAATAATTAAAATATTTTTAAGATTTATACTAACGGTAATATACTTTTGAAAGTATAAACACAATAAACAAAAATTATACCTACATGCTAATCACTCTTTTTTTATATAGTTACATAAGAATAAACCACTTTAATTATGAAACAAAATTTAAATTTATTTTAAAATTTAAATACACTAAATTTGAAATACGTTAACAAGAATGCTATAAATACAAAAGAAACTCTTTACCTCTTTAAAAAATATGCTACAGACCAGGAGGCTTAAAAAAACAATAATACAACACCTGATAACCTAATGGCATTATCCGCATAAACCCAAATTTAAAAACTTGAGTAAGACAATTTACAGGAATTTGGCTCTTTCACAAAACCACAAACATTTTTTACTGTGTTTATACTTTTAAAAGTTTATGAGGGTTAGTATAAATCATAAAAATAGCTAATTTATTATATTTAATTATTATTTTAAAATATTATTGTAAAAGGTGTTTATACGGCGTATGCTCAAAAACAACTATTAAAATTCAAATATTTAAAAAACTACAAAAGATAGTGATACGATGTTATATATTTAATATCGTAGTAACAAGGGCTATTACTTAGTAAAAAAATATGCAGGGTATTCCATAAGAAAAACATCAAGTTGGCATCGTAACTTTTTAACGCAACCCTGTATAAAAATCAATTACTTCCTGTAGATTCTACGTAAAAGTTTTGCAAAAAATGTCTTAATGGTTTTTTGCTATTTCTTATATTAAAGGATATATGGGGTAAAATTAAAAACGTCAATTTTTTAATTTCCCTCGTATCTCTTAGATAAATAATTTTATTAAAATTCTAACTACGCCATTTTTAGTTTCTTTAAAATCGAGCCCTTAACACCTACATCGGTTTTTTAATTACTCCAGTAATAACTGAGATAACCCATAAAACCCCAATTTTGCCCACCCTGTACACTAACATGCTGTTGATATCTCAAGAACCAGCAATAATTGACGTATAATGAACTATACATTTTTGATATAGAATTTAATAAAAAGTCAAAATTTGATAAAAAAAATATACGGTGTTTCATTTAAAAACCTACTTGACAATGATAACTATGTTTTTGAGACACCTTGCATATTTACCAATAGCGTCAATAAACGTTTGTTATTTAAAATTTCTCTTTGTATCTTGTACAGGGGCGAAGATATTTCGTGTATAAATAGAGTTGGGACACCCTTTATACGGTTCTGTTTAGTCCGGTTCGTTTTTGATCACTGCTGACAAGTGTGAAACGGTGCGTTCGGTTTGTATTCGGTACTTATGGCCGGTCGCAAACACAGCCACTTGTGGTCCCCACCGGTGGCCGTCACACCCTGCTGACTATAAACTTTTGTTTAGTTTTTTAGTTTCTGTGTTTGCGATCGGCCTATTAAACTGCATGAAAAGTTTAGTCAGCAGCGTGTGGCGACCACAAGTCGCTCTGTTTACGACTGACCTAATAGAAACTGTATAGCACTAAATACTCCCTCGACAAAAATAGGTTTTGTCAGCTTTAAACTTGTTTCCAGGGAACAGAAAGAAATAAAGGCTTTTACATACGCACGGTTTAGTTTTTGTAACGTCAACAGCAAAAACATACAGCTCCAGTTCCTGTACAAAATATTTGAAAAAAGAAGCAGAGAAGACTCATTCACAAATTAATGACGTTAAGAAAATGATGGTGGTGAAAAGAGATCTTCCCTGAAGAGAGAAGTCCTGTAAGGCAGGCGAAACTAGTTAGTGGAGGGGTCCGAGTGTATGACACGAAAAGCAGTTTTTCTCTTAGCGGTCGAAAATGGGAGATATCTTTTTTATTGTTATTAAGACAGTACGGATTTATTACCTATTTTCCCTGTTCATCAACGACATTGCTGAATGCTTCTTGGACGACTCAATATTTGTTATACGCTGACGACCTAAAACTTTGCACACGCATAAGTTCAAACGTAAATCTTCAAGGTGATCTGGATCGTCTTGTGTCATGGTGCTCAGAGTCAGGTCGTATTCAAATACTCAGTATTCTGAATAGTATTCAGAATACATTTGTGTTTGGTATTCGGTATTCTACCGAATACTTTTTGGTTAGTATTTGGGATTCTGTATTCGAATACTTTTAAAGTATTCGACGAATACTTTTTTGAGTATTCGAATACCGGCGTTCCGAGTATTCTAATACCGGCGTTCCGAGTATTCTAATACCGGAATGTGTAAGCAGTATTCGAATACCAAAATTGCCACGAGTAGAATACCAAAACTAATACTTTTTTCCAGTATTCGAATACCGATTCCGGTTTTCGTGAATACCGAATATTCGAATACTTTTTTCTTCCAAGTATTCAAATATTCGGTATTCGAATACTTTCTTTTCAGTATTCGACCCAACTCTGATGGTGCTCAACTAATTTGCTTGAGCTCAACGTAAAAAAATGCAAGGCTATGATATTTCATAAACAACGTTTTTGTCTGAATCCAGAGTATTTAATAAATAATGAAATATTGGGAGTTGTGCCTTCATATAGAGATCTTGGGGTAATCTTCGATACAAATCTAACATTTAGCTTGCATATCGACAGTGTGGTATCAAGGAGCTTTAGGATGCTGGGCTTTATTAAAAGAACAACTAAACACATTACCGATACAAGAACTATTCTGGCTCTATATAACTGCCTTGTGCGAAGTATACTGGATTATTGCAGCGTTATCTGGATGCCACATTATAACTGCCACAAAGATAGAGAGTGGAAAGAGTTCAGAAAAGATTTGTAAAGTATCTGCTTTTACATCATTTCCCATATTAAGATCTCAGCTATGAGATTAGATTGCAACTCTGCGGTCTGAAATCCTTAGAGGAGCGTCGAAGAGATCATCTGCTACTGTTTTTGTTTAAGTTGATGAATGGCTTGATATCTTGCAGTTTACTTCTAGAATAAGTCAAAATCCGCGCTGCTGCACGCGAGACTAGATTACTACGACTCTTCCATGAAGACAGTCACCAAACCAATTACGGCTTCACGGCCTTTTGCAGTAGAATGGTCGCAAACTGAAAACAACAGACACTATGGCCACATCAACATCTTTTCCATGAGCCTTTACGCCATTAAGAAGCAACTGTGAATTTCGGACTTAATTTAGACATTTTTACTGACTTTCTTCCCTGGTGTTTTGCATATGTTTTGTATTTATAATTTTTACTTGTACCATTTAGAGTTAATATATCTCTGTAGAGTACCGAATAAATAAATTTAAAAAATAAATTACCACTTATTTTCCAAATAATGGTGGTGTTTATAATGATGAGAATACTCTACAGTTCCCACCGTCCGCGATATGCTGCAGCAGCTGGAAAATAAAAGTTGTCTTTTTAAATACCTTTAAACTAAAACATAAATTCTTTTTAAATAAAAATAATTGCACCCTTAAAGGAAACACCAACTCAACACATTTCATTTTTTAAAGAATTACTCTCGTCTTGACGATTTTGATCAATTTGACACACTTAATTAATAAATAATAATAATAAATAAATAAATAAATAAATAAAATATTAAATTATTAAATAGAAGTGCTGAAAGTCATAAAAAAAAATCAGGCAACGAAATTATCTTTCTCATTTAACCTTCATATAGCATATGCATCTTCATCTAGTACTGCATCGATGGACTCTTCGTCTTACACTCCACCATTTTTTTATTATCTGATTGAGAATAAGCATCGCAAGAACTTAACATCTCTATAATAATTAATATTTACTAGATAAGAGAAAACTGTACTCTGTTCACTATAAATTGAGAAAAACACCTGAACAAAAATGTCTTTCATTTGTTTAAAGTCAGTAACCCTAGTTACCACAATAAAAAAATTATTTTATTGGTTTAAAACAACAGTAACCGGAGTTACTTACTAGAAATTCATTATCAATTTATAGTGGCCAAAGCATAGAGCTTGTGTTTTGGCAGAAAAAACTAAACCTGATATGAACCGTGCAAGAACCGGGTATGTGTGAAGGATTTCATTCGTTTTCGAGTATAACAGAAAACGAACCGCACCGAACGAAACTGTTTACGTGTAAAACTGTCCTTACACAGTCAGTATTACTGGTCAATATACAGGGTGTCCTACCATATTTGACACAGTCTGTAGTAATAAGGGTATATTGGGGAACATAGAGATCGGATAGGGTTACAGTATAAATGTGTTTTAGCTTACATAGGGTCTTCCATTTATTATGACAATATAAGATTCTACAGAAACTAACTATCTCTAACTCAAGTTTATTAATAGTAAGTGTCTAATTTAATTTGTTTTTGAAATATTTAATTTATTTTTTCAAAATGCAAAGGTACAATTAAATTAATTTTAGTTCTTGCAAAAATACAACATTAAAAAATCATTAATAATAACTCCCAACAACAAAACTATATTCATTTAATAAATCGTTTGTTCCTTTTTTTAGCTTTTTAGTGAAGAGTTATGTGAAAAATGTTTTATTTGGGAAAAATATTATATACTTGAACTCATCGAACTTGAATTCTAAAAAATCAGAGCAAACAGATTTTTAAAATATTCATGTTTAATATAAAAATAATTTTTATATAGGACACTTTGACCACATGGTAAAAATTTTGTAAACTAAAATAAATAAAACTACGTAATCCTACCTCTAATTGCTTCATTATCTGAAAAAGAAGTTGTATATGATGTATCTCGGCTCACTGGTAAACTAAACAAATTACTGGTAGACATACTTGTTTGATTTTCTGATTTGCCCAAAGATTTTCGTTTTTGATTTAAAAGATACTCTATTACTTTATTAGGTGAATCTTCAGCTTCTGACAATATCTGTTGTATAGCCGAAATACTTAAACTCCTACCAGACAGACTAGTACTTTCATCTTTTTTGTAGGTGGACTATTTATGGTATTGAAAGAATCAATGAGTGCTAAAGGTTCATTTTTTTTGGACTAGTTGCACGTAGTTCTGATATATTATCTGAACGTTGTTGAAAAAATTCACCAATTGATATTTTCGGTAGATCCTTGGTGTCTTCAAATGAATTTAAATCCTGGATAACTGGCATGTCGTGTTTTCTTTGCCAAGATAATTCATCTGCTAATAATTTTGAAGCTGCTTCTTCTGCAGGTACAAATAAACCACTGTCTAGGTGATTACTGAAGCTACTTCTATTAGCTAAAATAAAAGTATTATGTTAAATATATCAATCAATCGTTCATTTAAAAACAAAAAAAACTTAAGTATTTTGTTTTAATTAACTGTTTTAAACATGTTTTAAACATTTGTTTACGTTTAAAACAGTTTTTGTTTAAAACAGTTTAAAACAAGTTTAAAACACCTAAATTAAACAAGCGTGTTTTTTTTATTTTCTTTATTAATTTAATGAATAATAATAGGAAATACTCTCAAATGTAATATATAAACTTTTTAACTGCGAGTATTAATAATTGGAACACAACAAAAACTGAAATTGATCAGTGAGTCTCGTCACCACTTATGAGATTAAAAGGCCCTGTATCTCAGAAATGAAGCGACTTCGGACATAGAGCATGTCTACGTAAGTTCGGACCATGTGGGAAACTTTTTTATTATTGATTTTACGAAAAAAAGTTATTCCTTATAAAAAGTTCTGCATGGTCTAAACCTAAAATTCAATCATCAGATATTAATTGTTTGCAGTGGTATACGAGGTATGTCAAAAATGATAATAAGTTTTCATATTTGTAAGTTTTTTTTTATTCTAAAGATCTTTTTCTTATAAAAAAATCGATATTGTTAAAAATAAAAGTACTTTTCTCTTAAGCAAAATCACATACCTCGTATACCACTGCAAAAAATGTATATCTGATGATTGCATTTTAGGTTTTAGGCCATGCAGATTTTTTATAAAGAATAAGTTTTTTTCGTAAAATCAATAATAAAAACAAATTCCCAATGATGAGAACTGAAGTTAATTTTTTGGGTAAATAGTTAAAATTGCATATTTGAGTAAAAACACATCAAGTGGACCCCCATTTTCACTTGATCATGAGAACTAAGTTCATGTATTTTTTTAATAAGTAGTTATTACCAACAATTAATTCCCAAAACAGTTTTTTGATATTTTCATTTTAACAACACTTTTTTTACAATAAAAATGTTTAGTACTTTTAATTAAAAAATCAATTTCCAAGTAACCATCAAAGCTAAATTAATAAAATTTTCAGGATTTACTGTTAAAAACTATATTTTAATAAAATATAAAAATCTAATATTATTTATTTATTAGCCTATTGTTTATTAACTTTTAAATAAACAATTGCAAATTTCGATAGCTTCACCCTCGTAAAATAGATTTGTTTTTTTTGTCAGGTATGTGCTTTATATATTCAAATTTATTATTCTAAAATAAAATTTAACTGCTCGCGATTAACTTAAACAATAGGTATAAATTTATTTATCACCGGGCGTCGGGGCACCAGGCGCTATCAGTTCAATGCGCGGTCGAGTATGTCAAAATTTCTTCAACTCCTGCCAATAGTAATAAAAACATCAATTCGAAGTATTACCATTTAACAAATTTGCATGCAGCATGTCTTTTTTATTATTAACTTTACGAAAAAAGTGCCTCCTCATAAAAAGTCCTGCTTGATGAGAAAATACATATCCACAAAAATATTTGAAGGTTGGACGTACAGGGTGGCTTTAAAATGACTTGTTTCCAAATTAAGATACAGGTTATTTCCTAACTACGGTACCAAACTTTTAAGGGTGATTTGTTATGTCATTTTATGAAAAAAGTTCCTATAAACATATGTCCGGAGTGCCACCTTCACATATATTTGTGGAAATGTATTTTCTCATCAAGCAGGACTTTTTATGAAGAGGCACAGTTTTTTCGTAAAGTTAATAATTAAAAAGTTTCCCATTAGGTAAGAACTTCCGAAGACACGCTGTATTATTTAGTAGAATAATAATCATCGATGAACCATGCTTAATTGATATTACGTTTAAGGAAATATGATTTAAACAATGTTTTTTTGTAAGTTTTATTTGTTTTAAACATAAAATTTAAAAGCAAAAAAACATGTTTAAAACAAAAAAACATGTTTAAAACAAAAAAACATGTGTTTTGTATAAAATTAAAAAATACATCTTTTTTCCAGACATTCCTACTTACACGTAAATAAAGGTAAATATTTAATTTTAGAATCATTTATTACACAGAACTTACATTTGCCTTTTATTAGGAGTCCAGTCAGATATTTTTTAACCTTATAAGCCTTACCTTATAAGATATGTTTTAACCTTATAATATTTCAAATAAGTACTAAACAATTGCTTTAGTTTAAACTTTTTAATTTCAATTTGTCAAATTACAAAATTACATCGACAGATACTAAATAATTTCCTTAAGGGTTTCCATAGTAATTCAAAGTCTAATTGTGTTTCAAATATACCAGTCGACCAATTTAAATTTTATGTGATTAGTTTTCTGACTTTAATGTTATGCTTTTTTTTAATAACAAGTCGCCAATTTTTCCCATCACAGAAAAAAAATTGTATATTAGGCAAGGGAAAAATTTTAGATTTTAGCTCTCGGTTTATTGTTTTCCACCGCTTTGCGTCGGGAGACATCAGAACCTCGAGCTTAAATCTAAAGCTTTTTTCCCTTGTATAAAAAATAACTATTTTTCATAAAATTAATATAAAAAAGTTTTCCATTTGGTGCGAACTAGTGGAACAAAGAGACACCATGTAAAAAGGTAGTTAAAACATTTAACGAATTTGATGTGTACATTATCATATTATATGTTGATTTATTTCTTAAATATTTTTGTGTCATATATTTTAAATAAATTACTTATTTTTTTACTTATTTATTTTGTTCAGTTTTTAAAAGTTTTTTTTATAATGCTTACCCCAGTCTTGTTTGGTATATTAGTACTAAATTTGTCATTTATTGTGTATGTTTGTATATTTTTATGATACTCAAGTGGTTTTTTTTTAATGTAATTTCTGATGTTAATATTGTTTTACTTATGTTGCTTTTTATCCTAATTTGTAGGTTGATTATGCTATTGGTCATATTTGATTAGTTTTAGCCAAGAAGCTAAACAAGAATTTAAAGATTTATACAGATTGTTTCCTAATTGCGGTAAAAAAATTTAAGGTTATATTCCTCAGCCATTTTTCTGAAAAAAAAGTTCATATAAACATAGGTTCTCAAACTATTTTTCGTTCTCAAGATACAGGGTGTTAAACTTTTCAAAAAAACTTTTAAAAAATTAAACACTTACGCCCTTAAATTTTCTTACCGCAATTGAAGGGTTTTTTTTTAACAGCCAATGTCAAGTTTTCAGTATGGCCAGGATATTAAAAAAATTATTAAACCTATATGGCTAACTCTATATACATATTGTTTTTTTGTATTTATTCGTAAATATAGCTTTTGCGTATTTAGAGATATATTTGAGGGTTCTATAAGCTCTGTCCCATCTTCAAAAGGCGATGTAAATCTGCCTGATAACTACAGACCGATTTCCATCCTACCAATTATTTCAAAAATAATAGAGAAATGCATGTCTCTACAAGTAGTACAATTTCTGGAGGAAAATGATTGCTTCTCAAAAAATCAATTTGGGTTTAGACAGAATAAAAATACCATATTGGGTATTCTAGACCTCATATCATATATAACGGAATCTTTTCATGAACAACAATTTTGCTCCGTACTTTTGTGTGACCTTAGTAAGGCCTTTGACTGCGTCAGCCATGGAGTCCTCTTGCAAAAACTAGCTAAATATAATTTCTCAAATGACAGCATTAAACTTATAAAGTCTTATCTGCAAAATAGATCTCAAACGGTGAGAGTCTCTGGGGTGCTATCAGGGGAAAGTGTGTTGAACATTGGGGTGCCTCAAGGCTCAATTTTGGGCCCCATATTATTTCTTATATACATAAATGATCTTCCGAATATGGATCGTATGGTCAAGTTCACACTTTTCGCTGATGACACCACGGTGGCTTTCGCAGGGGATACTGTTGAGACTACGCTTGAGGGCGCCAGGGCTGCGCAGGAGAAGGTTCAACAGTGGTTCAATGCCAATAAATTACTGCTTAACACAGCCAAAACAAAAAATGTGTTATTCTCAATGCGAGATGTGGGTGACCAAAATGATAATATAGATGAAGTCAGATTTCTAGGAGTAAATTTGGACCCAAAACTCCAATGGAACGTTCACATCAATAATTTGTGTAAAAAACTAAGTAGTAGTCTCTTTATACTGAGAAATCTGGCAAATTGTGTGTCTCTTGATATATTAAAAACAGCTTATCACTCTGTATTCCACACACATCTCGCATATTCGATCATTGCATGGGGCCATGCTGCGGATACTCATAGAGTTTTTGGCCTACAGAGAAAGGCCCTTAGAATTTTGGATAATCTTGGTTTTAGAGACGACTGTAAACATGCATTCATCTCTCATAGGATATTAACAGTGCCCTCACAATATATTTTTGAAAACTTAAAATATATAAAACAACATGAGTCCCATTATGTGACCCATCAAAGTATACACACCTACAATACAAGGCATAAACAAGATCTAGTTCCGGCTTATTGGAGAGTGAAAAGGTGTCAAAGTGGCCCAGGACACTGGGCTATAAAATTTTTTAATATATTACCTGAAAATATTAGAGTTCTGCCATATAAGAACTTTGAGAAGAAAGTAAAAACCATATTATTGGATAATGCTTTTTATTCGGTGGACGAGTACCTCCGTTTTAGGTTTTAAATGTGGTTGTTCTGCTATTTTGTTTTTAATTGTAAAATGATGTTAATTTTAACCGTACTTGTGATTTGTAACTACTGTACATTTTAAATATTATTTTAATTTTAATTTTAGAGCCTAAGTATATTGTAAAAAACAAGGCTATAAAAGTATGTTATATCTAGTTGTAACCTTATCTTTTGACGTATGTAAGACAATTTGTCAATAACATGAAAATAAATGAATTATGAATTATATTTTTGTAAATTAGGAATAAAAACTTGACATTGGCACTACGTTAGAAATAACATTGGTTGTTTTTGCAAAAACCCTTCAATTAGGAAACACCCTGTATACCGGGTGGCACAGGTTGTTGTTACCCCCAATTTTTTTTTTTAATTTTTAATAGCGTAAGCGGGGCGAGTCTTGGAGGCTTAAAAATGGCAAATTTTTGAGCATTCAGAAAAAAAATCATAAGGAAATATTTAAAAATGGCGGCCGTGGCATCCATTTTTAAAAAGACCCCTAAAAAAATGTCTTCTGTGGTGGACATGATTTCTTAAAAACGATTTATCCGATTTGCACTAAATCTTAACCTGTAGTTTTTAGTTGTATTATGTCGACAGTGATCAAAGGTTTGTGCAAAATTTTTATTAGAAAAAGTTATATACAAAAGACGGTTAACGTTTTTACAAAAAAATCGTCTTTTTTTCTTTAAACTTCCGCCAAATTAAAAAAATATATATATATTTTTCTAATCTTTGATTACGGTCTGAATAAAGGTATAAATTTCAATTTATTTTCTGTTTTTTTATTTCGTGTAAGCTTCCAAGACCCGCTTACCCCCTTAAGGAAGACTAATAAAAATGTTACAGTAATATGGCATAAATTGACTTTTGACATCCTCAAAATCGATTCCATATTTTTATTCTCTATAAAATTCGCTTTTCAATAATAAATGTATAATATGATCATTTATTCACGACATCCGAATAATTAAATTAATAAGTAAATAATCTATGCCATCTTGCAAATAAACAGTATGTTGGGATATGTCATTAAAAAAAAATTTGATGTAGAATTTAAAAATAAAATAAAATTTTGGCTGTTTCCATTTAAAATGTTCGAAAAATTTCGAATTTCCTCTCATCAATTACATTAAAAACTAAAATGACGAGATGTAAGTGATTTATTAAAGAAAACAAAATATATATCCACTGGTGAAAAAAACCGGGGAAATTCTTTTATTTTCACAACCTACTACAGCAAAAACAAATATTCAAATCAAAAATACGGCAGTACTTAATTTTCTTAAAAGTATTTTTCGGGCGCCATTTTGAAAAGAAAACATTCTGTATATCATTAAAAAGAGAATTTCATAGAGAATACAAATATGAAAAAAAAATAGGCACTTGTATTTAAGATAAGAAAGTTGATGGTACTTCCGGTTAAACCAAAAGTGGTTTTGTGGATGTGATAATGTCAAAAAATGTCAATGTATGCTATAATAATACTGTATTTTTTTTTGTTAAATTAATAAAAAAATTTGGGTGTCACCCAGTATATACATATTGACTTTTTTCTAATTGCTCTCTAATGAGTCCATGTGTTAACTCGCCTTGGGATATGAGTCTAAACTCTTCAGCCGCATTATGGGTACTAATATCCGTATCCAACATATCCTTAAATAACGAGAATCTATTTTTCGGGGAAGTTAAGGGTACAAAGCTTATTCCGAGATCTGCTGCTGAATTACGAGGCGTGGATGTATTTTTGGTGTTTGTATTAGATCACTTTCACTAACTGTACTCTCAGATGGAAGATTAAAATTCGTTTCAGTTTTTGACTGAAATAAATCTGGCTTTAATAGTTTAGATGGTATAGATCCTACTTTTGAAGCCCTACTTAATGCACTAGTGGCCAATCGCCTCTGTTGGCTTAATTCGTCATCTAAACTTCCTCTTCCTGAAGTAATATCAACAATATTAGATATATCCACATTATTTAAAGAAAGTAAACCCAACGAACTCTTCCAGATGCGAATCTGTAGATTCGATTTCTTGTCTTTTTTGTGATTTTGTTTTATTGACAGTTGAAGTTGCACTTATTCGTTTGCGAGCTTCTTTAGGGGTCGACAATAGAAACTTGTTTTCATATTCGCTCATGTTTATATTGGTGTGGATTTTATGCTGGTATGTCTGAAACCAAAAACTATATTAGCTATGATAATTATAAGTGCTAAAACTGAGTCGCTTTTGGAATAAAGGAAGAAAATTACCCCAAAATTTATAGAACATCTTTATGAACTATGTGATTAAATAAACTGGTCAACAAATGAAACTGGCCACCCTGCTTTTATTCTTAGTTCAATGGCTCATAACCTTTTTAATGGTGAATTTATACAGACAAATAAGATAAAAATAAAAATAACATAAAAATAAAATAAGAGTTAACTATACATTTTTTCCATAAGGCATTTATACAGACACATAACATAAAATAAAAATAAGAAATAACCTTGAAGATGGCCAACTTTTAACTTCTTATTTTATTTTTATGTGAAATCGCAACTGCGCATGTGCGTTAAAACATTTGACAGACAGACTTGACAGACTATCTTGACAATTGTTTGTTTATTTATATTCTTCTCGTATTTGGTGGTTTGAGTTTTGAGTTTTTCCTTTGATTTTAATTAATATTATTATAATATATTATTATGTTGACTCGAGCTGATATTGAACACGGCTTTATCCTTATGGGTATGGTCGGGATAGTTTTAAATTTAGGTCTTCTCAGACGAAAGAGAAGGTTTAAAGTAAGGCCCATGAATAGGAATCGGGCCAAAGTTTCAGTATACGAAAATCTACTGAAATTTGCTAAAGAACATGATACGGAGCAGTTTTTCAAGTATACTCGAATGACTCCGGAAATGTTTAACAAGCTGCTAAATCTTATCAGGCCATTTATTACTAAAGATCCTTCTAAGAATCCAATTTGTGCAGAGCAAAGATTAGCTGTAACTCTACAGTAAGTAGTAGCTTAATATACAATGTTATTCTATTAAAATTTATAACTTTTATGATCTTTAATATTTCTTTATTTTTTAGCTACCTATCAGAAGGTTGTTCAATGCAAGAAATTGCTTGGAATAATTATATCGGCCATGCAACTGTACATTGTATTATCAAAGAAACCTGTGAAGTTCTTTGGAAAACATTGCAGCCAATAGTGCTTCCACCACCAAAGAAGGAAGACCTTTTTAAAATATCCAAGGAATTTTACAAAAATGGAATGTGCCTAATTGTATTGGTGCTCTTGATGGCAAACATGTACAGATCCAGTGCCCTAAATATTCTGGGTCCACTTATTTTTCGTACAAGAAATCATTTAGGTAATTTTAGTCTAGTTTTATGAAAATATTTCTACCTTAATATATACAGGGTGTCTCTTAAAGGTGTAGAAAAAATACTACCACTCATTCTTAAGGCTAAGATTTTATGATCTAACCAAACTTATCTGAGTCTTTGAAAGCATCCCAATCTGCTGCAAATATAGTTTAGGACCATGCATAAATATGGAATATAATATTTTGTTAACACATTGCAAATAATAAAAATATTTCATTTGCGAAACACTTTATGGACTACACTGTATACATATATTACTTTTTTTAGTATTGTGCTGATGGCTGCCTGTGATGCATATTATAAATTTACGTATGTTGATATTGGTGCTGCTGGATCAAATCACGATGCAGCAGTTTTTAGAGAATCTGGTTGTGGCAAGGCTTTAATGAATGGTACTTTACCCTTACCTGACCCACAAGAGCTTCCAGGTACAAATGTCCTTTTTCCACATTTTTTTGTGGCAGATGCCGCTTTTCCGCTCCACAAAAATATTATGAGACCCTATCCTGGATCATATTTGGATGAAAAAAATCTTGTTTAATATGAGGCTTTCTCGAGCTAGACGATGCATAGAAAATGCTTTTGGTATATTGGCCCAAAGGTGGCGAAGATTACGGAGCACTATCATAGCCAATGTTGAAACTTGTGAATTAATCGTTCAAGCTGTGGTAGTTCTCCATAATTTCATACAAAGAAATGAACAAGATATACCAGAAAATGAGAGACGTTACTGTCCTACAGGTTTTGTCGATACGGAGGACCAAAGTGGCATTGTACAAGAAGGCACGTGGAGAAAGAATGGCCATCATCTACGTTCCATTGGTCGGGTTGGTTCTAACAATGCAGCTAGAAATATACAAAACCTGAGAGACATTTTAGCTGACTATTTTATTTCACCTTTAGGAGCTATAAATAATCAGTTGATTAGAGTTTATGCAGGATCTGTACCAGACACCTTTTCTGTAGATTTAGAATAATAAATAAAAACTAGAAAAATACTGTCTTATTTATTTCCTTCTTTCATATAATATCTCATTTCCTGTTCTTTGGTAAAAGCAAGTAAGTCGAGGTACTAGGTTTTTAATTTGTATTAATAATTTGATTAAAATATTTGTTTTTTTAAATGTTACTTGGTTTTTTTAGCTGCTAAACAAAAGAAGTATAAAAAAAAACAGCTGAAAAAAATTACAATAGCCTTTGAAAAAACAGGAAATTTTAATCAAGGTAAAAACTAGTAACCCGATTTACTTGGTTTTAGCAGAGTACGGAAGTCATCATTTTATTTAACTTTTGGGAGTTATAAACAATCAGTTGAATTAGTTTTAACAGGATCTTTCAAGAGCATAGCTAGAAGCTAGTGGCCAAAGCTAAAAGCCAATCCTCTATCTGTATTTTTTGGTGAATTTGATCAAATTTTATTGTCAAATCACGAAAATAGCTTCCCGTTTCTTGGAATTAGAGGCATCTGAAAGTATTGCATAAAAAAATTATAAAGTGAAAAAATTCAACTGGCTTTAGTTTAAAAAAATATAAATAATTTTGCAAAATTTAGGATTTTGGTATAAAATTTGATCAAATGAAAGAAAAAAAATACAAAAAGAGGATTCGCTTTAAAAACTTGGATTTCTCTGGGGAGGGGCTAATCAAAAAATCAACTTTTTTGACAAATTCCTAAATAAAAAGTTCTGTTATATATTTGATGTGGGTCCCATGTCTAACTTTTTACATGCAAAAATTGCAAATCCTAGCTATGCCTTTGGGAATTGTAACTAAAACCTTTTTGTAGATGTAAAGTGGTAAATAAAAATATAAAAATACTGTTGCGATGCTTTATTTCTTTCACTTAATATTTCGTAATAAGCATTATACACTTTAATTTTAAATTTAGCTTTTTCTTCTAATGTGAGAACCTCCATGTCCCTAGCGATGCTCATGCCAAAAATTTCTTCTTGAGACTTCTGCTCTTCTAGTGTTTTGCTATATTTATTAAAGCAGTTATCCATGGTTTGCATGAGCTGCTCTTGGGTTACTTTAACTTTTTTTCTCGGAGATTGTATATTACTTCTTCCTGCACCCACTTTCTTTATGGTTCCACTGCCTTCTCCTCCATCAGGAGAAACCAATGGCGTGCATGTAGTGAGCCCACTACCTTCCCCACTTTCAGTTGGAGACACCAACATTTGATCCACTTCCTCATTTATAGTTTCGGATGAATCACCTTGGTTAATAATTTGCCCGAGGCTGTCCCAGGGAGTCTCTGCCGGAATGCCAATTTCTAGAGGCTCGTTGCAGACACTTTTGCTTGCAGCTTGGTAGTTGCCAATGGTTCTGAAATTAATAAATTTATTTAAGAAAAATTATAATATCATATTTTAAACAATTTTTTTTTAAATCCATAGATAAGTTTTGAAGTTTTAACCTTCCTGTTATATATAAAATTTGAGCACTATAATGTTGACGTGGCCATATAAATTTAAATAAAAATTATTGGAATTTTTCCAGAAGATCTATATTTGTTTAACATTTTTATAAAAATACACTATACACACATTGAAACTAAAAATTTTCATACAGAATTTTAACTTTTCTAGCTTAACCTCTCCTACTTATTTTATCACTGCATAATAATTAAAAAGTGTATTTTTAAAATTTTTTAAAGAAACATTTATATCTAAAGAACAAAATAATGTTAGCACATTTTTAATATACATTTGGCATACATATGTACATACCTTCTTGTAGAGATAAAGGAATCCAAAAATCTCATTAAGTCATAGTGGCACCATGTCTGCACAGTCCCCCTGCTGAACCAGATGGTGCATCTCTAATTTTTTTCTTAACGCTCGTATATTTTGCTCTTAATGTGGTCCACCGTTGTTCGCAGGTAACAGCTGCAAAAATAAATGATTGTAATTTATAATCAATATTCAAAATCAAAATATTCTTTATGATCTTAAGAAAAAAGAAATTCTTGTTACAAGATTAAAGACAAAAATTAAAATATTTACAAATAAAACACACAAATAAACATAATTCTTAAAATTGTAAAACCACATAAGAAATAAAGGTAATTTTCTAGAAACTTGCGGCAACT